>JAQZBX010019438.1:0-33799 GCA_029593785.1 Cabassous unicinctus
AGTGACCAAGCAAAGGGGAGAAGGCCCTGTTTGGGACCCACAAGAAGAACCACTGGGGAGAAAGACAGTAGAACAGTAAGATCAGTCAGGTTATGTAAGTGAGGAGACTGGCACAGCTCTAACTCAAACTGGTCCCCACAAAATATAATAAGGATCAGAATGATAATAGCTAACAACTAATGAACACATAACTGTATGCCAAACAATACTATTCTAAGTGCTTCATATGTATAACTAATTTAATTCTCACAACAATCTTGTGAGCTAGGTACTATTCTTATGCCCATTGTACAGATGAAGAAACAGGTCCATAAAGGTAAAATAAGTTATTACCCATAATGTGCACCTAAGAAGTAGCAGAATGGATATCCTAACCTAGACAATCTGGCTCTAGAGCCCAAGCTCTTAAACATTTCATTATACTGCCTCTCAGGCAAACTATACTCTGCAATTGGCAGCTGTCCTTCCCTTGCCCCACTCACTCATGCATAAAGCCCCACCCAGAAGATGAATGGGGACACAGAACTTCTTTAAAGTGTAGTGAAAGACATAAATCCTTGGTCCAAGTCTGGGTTTCAGCTGCACTACCACCAACCCCCACCACTACCCCCTCAAGCTAATCTTGAGGACTGGCAGTTAAAGTTCCAGAGGAACTGAATTTTTAGTGGCAGGACCAAAACATGTGGAGTTAGGAAATCAGACCACTCCTTGGCTAGAATGTAAACTCCCTGAGGAGAGAACCATTCAATCCTTTTGTAATACCCAAAGAAATACCCTGGAAAATGCTAAGCATTTAGAACATGCCTGTGTACATTTCAAAGGCACAGTACACTAAGGGCACAGGGGTAAAGCATCAGTGGGGATGATCAAGAGGAAATTTTCTGAGAGAGAGACAGAGGCACAGAAAAAGTTAAATATAAAAGGGACAGGCCCAACATTTTCCCTAGAAAGGCCTGAAGCAGCACAGGCAATTCAGTTTAGAAACTGGGACCCAGGTTCTCAATAAGCACACCGCCCCCTAGAGGTATAAGGAGATGAGATGAAGGGCTGAAGATAGACAGGACATAAATGCTCCAGTGACTGGTGAAGACAAAATAAGTAAAAAGTCCTGGGTGCTATGAGGCAGGTGGGAAGGCTAGGTCCTCTGGGAGGAGTGCTGCATTTACTTGTCTGTTTCCCAGGCAACCAATTCAGCCCCTTATCGCCTTCACTTTCATCACTGGAGCAGAATGAAAGGTAATTGGGTTAATTATTAAAGTAGCACTAGCTAGTACTACCACCACTAATTGTCCATTTATCTGGAGTTTATAAACAGCCATTTTAATTGATGTTGAGTTGGAATGTGCCACTCACTTTATTTGCCTGGTTACTGGGTACCAGAGGGATACAGAGCAAGGGCTGGGTCAAGGAGATAATTTCAGAATTATTATTCACTTCTACTCAAGCTCATTTAAGTAATACCATGGTGGTCCTAAACTGTATTCACTACTACTCGTCATACTCAGATTTGTCAGTTCAAGTGCAGATCTGGTAAAGAGTGATTAAGCAATTCATTGTGTTAGAAAGCTATGATGTCATGTTGTGAAAATCAGGCTAATTTCTAAAAGCCAGCAAGCCTGAGGTCACAGATGCCCACTCCAGTCGGCTAAACTAGACTAAACAGGCCTCCTGAAGTAACTCCCTAAGGTACCAGGGCAGTGGGGAACATATAAGGACTGGCTTTTTTTTTAAAAGGAGATGAGAGGTGCAAAAGATAACTGGAAATAAATTCTTGCAAAAGGGGAATATTTGTCTTACCCACAACAGGCAACAAACTGACAGATGCCTGGGACACAAGAATACATAAAACAATAATTTTGAAACTTTATGCATGGGTTTTAATATGTAAGTATACATATAATATATATGACAATAACAGTTAAAAGGAGGGAGAAGAGGATGGAGCTAGAGTGGAGCAAAATTTCTATATCTTACTGGAATTAAATTTATATAAATCTAAAGTAGATACTGATAAAATACAGTTTAAAAATCAATAAAGAATTTAAATGGTACTATATACATATATATAAAGATGTATATTTTTATATTCAATAATAACATTACATGTGAACAGACCAAACAAGCCAATCAAAAGGCAGAGATTGTCAGACTGGATAAAAACAACAACAACAAAAAAGCAAGATCCAACTCTATTCTTTCTACAAGAGACACACTTTAGATTCAAAGATATAAATAGGCTGAAAGTAAAAGGATAGAAAAAATATAAAAATCACCACCATAAAAGAGCTAGAGTTACTAGTATCAGATACAATAATGTCAGACAAAACAGAGCCAAAAACATTACTAGAGACAGAGGTACATTTTATGATAAAAGGGTTAATTCATCAATAAGATACAACAAACATATATGCACCCAACAACAAGGCCCCAAAATATAGATGAAGCAAAAACTGACAAAATTGAAGGGAAAAATAGGCAATTCAACAATAGCTGGACACTTTAATACCCCATTCTCAAAAATGGATAGAAAGAGTAAATAAACAGAAAATCTGCAAGGATATACAAGTTTGAACAATATTATCAACCACATAGATCTACCTGGCATCTACAGAACACTCCACCCAACAGTACCAGAATATACATTCTTCTCAAGCACACATGTAATATTCTCCAAGACAGATTGTATCTAAGCCATGAAACAAGTTTCAATAAATGTAAAATAATTGAAATCATAGAGTTATGTTCTCAGACCACAATGGAATTAAATTAGAAATCAACAACCTAAGGGAATTAGGGAAATTCACAAATCTGTGGAAATTGAACAACATATTCCTAAACAACCAATGAGTCAGAGAAGAAATCCTTACAGAAATTAGAAGGATGACTGGGCACAAAGCCATCTGTAGCCTAGGACAGTTGACCAGGCTCCAGTGACCTGTATCTAGGAGCAGGAAAAACCTGACCCTTCCCATTGATTTTAACCAAGATAGTAAATTAAGTACATCAGGCCCACATCTGCTAGGAACAGATGCTCATTAGGATGGAAGTCAAAAAGATTATGCAGGGCAGATAAGTAATACTCTAAATTATCCAGTCCCCTGTATCTCAGAAGATTTTTGTTCTTCCAGTAATTACCAGGAGGCTGTTAAATGCTGGGGCTTCTCTACCTTTATGAGGCCTCAAACATACAACTTAAGAACCTTTTGGCAGATACTCCCTACTTGAGCTCAAGCAAAGCAAGGAACAGAAGACAGAAGAGAAGTATTATGAGCCAGCCAGGCAGACCTGATTTAAAGTCCCAGGTCTGCCTCTTACTGTGTTATATTAGGCAAGTGACATAACCTCTCTGAACCTCAGTTTTTTTTCCCGTACAGCATGGAAATGCTATTACCTACCTCAAAGGACTGTTGTAATGATTAAATAAGATAATGCATGGGAAAGCACTTAGAACAGTACCTGGCCCATGGTAGACAGTCATTAGGTTCATTTCCTTTTTTATTATCAGTTGCTTTTTCAGTAACAGCACAGAGCTAGTGTTGTCTATTAAAAAGTCAGCAGGGGGAACTCCCCAGACTTTTGTAGATTTCCACAAAAATACACCTGGTAGAGTTGCAGAAGCTTTAAATATATTTAAATCTCTTTAAGTATGTTTCTGATGATGGGTTGTGGCCTGGGTTGATGGCTGTTGAGACCTCCAGGAACCTACAGAATTGTGGGCAAGCACCAAGAAAGAGGGAAGAGATAAAAATTAACAGACTATCAAAACACTTCTCTCCAGCAGCTTCTGTTTTGTTTTGTTTTTTTTATTATCACTCTTTGGCTCTATAGGAGGAAGTGGGCAGAAAGGATCTTAATTTTCTGCAAATCCATTTTTGTTGATGATTTTGAATGGCTTTGGCTAAAGTCTACTGTAAACTCATTTAGGACCACAGGACAGGTCACACCTCCAAAAATTGCAAATGTGTGCTTGCTTTGTCCCTTCAGGTCTGCCAAATTTCCAGGCTTCACCCTTGCAAGGAGCCACTCACCATACAGAGTTTCACTTATGTTTAGAGCCAAGAAACAAACAGCAGGATTGATAGATGGCCAACCACGTAGGCTTGGGATCTATAAGAGGGCAAAGATCATGTCTGTTTTATTCACACTGGTATCTCCAGAGCCTAGAATAGTGACTGGCATATAAAAGCTATGGAACGAATATATCTTTTGAATTTAATTGTTCTGAGACCATCACAACCTCATGCCAATCATACAAGAGAAAATGCCTTTCCAGGAAAATTGGGAGTGCTTACTGCTAAAAGGCCAATTTCTCTTTCACTTTGAAAGCCACTACTGTAGCAGCTCTGTTACATGATCACAAGTTTAATAAAGAACAAAACATCTGTATCCAGAGGGCAAGAAGGCTTGGGGAAAGGACTGTTACATAATAAGATTTTCCTTAGCAAGCACCACTGGGTCATAAAAAGCTATGTCTAGGAATCATTTAAAATAGCAGAATTAGAACAGATAAGAAAAACCCTGACGGTCAGCCAAGTTCCCTGCAAGCTCTTTCCCTCTTCCAGATTGGAAAAAGAATGATATCTTGACACTTTGTCCTTTAAAATGACTCTGGGGAGGCCTAGTAAGGTGGTTTAGAGGGTAAATTCTGGAATTCTACTGTCTGGGTTCAGTTCTGGCTCCCCTATTTCCTGGCTATTATCACTTTGGGCAAGTTAGCCCTCTGGGCTTCTGTTTCCTTCACTGTTAAATGGATAAAATCATCCTTTCACTGGGCTATTGCAAGACAGAAATGAAATATGAGTAAAGCACTTAAAACTCCAGTACATGTATGTATATATAGTGTTTAATAAATGTCAGCCATTTTTTGTTACTGTTATTATTGGAATTTCCTCAAGAAAAGAAAACAAGTAATATAATTGCTGACAGAATCTGGAGGAACATCCAAATATCTACAAATGATATCTTTTAAGAAAAGACCAACAGGCACTCTGTAAAATGTACCTTGAGAAAATGGGTGAAACTAGTTTAATTGTGAATGGGAACCATCTGATAATCTAACCCAAGAGAGAAATTCTTGGGAGTCTAGATTTCCTTTCCCTAGCAGCACATTGCATCCTTTGATAGGGACCTTTTCTCAGTACATTTCACATCGGTAAAGAGCTGCCAGGTGGACCACAACCCCTATATTCAAAGACATCCATAAGTGAAATAGGGCCATTTGGGGTCAGACATCTGGACATATAGGAGGTTATAGGAAAGAGTTATTAGAGTTATTGAAGGCAAGGAGGGAAAAAACATACAGCTGTTCAAAAAAAGTAAATGCCAAGGAAAGTGATTTGTGGTAGTAGAGGAGCAGGAGGTGCTGTGTGAGTGGTGGAAACAGATGCCTGGAATAAAGAAGGGTGGAGAAGAGCTCTATAGTGTTGCCTGGCAAGTGATGATCTGCCAGCAAGGAGCTTCCACATGCCATCAGCCCAGCCACACAGATGCGCCAGTCAAGGAGAGGGACAGGGCCACAGGGTGTGTTAACAACTAGAATCAGAGACCTCTGCAGATGAGGTTGTCAGGAGATTATGGTGTAGACTGCTTCCCCGCCAGGCCTAGTGTTCTGACAGAGAAACCACTGAGGTTTCTGGGATTTCTAGGCCTTGATGTTGGGCCAAAGATACCACTTAGGGGAGGTCAGATCCCATGGCCTACCAGCTGTCACAGCAGCTTGGTTAGAAATCACTCAAATAAAGTTTACAACATTCTTCTATCCTGACAGTACCATTGCCTCGCAGAGCCCTGCCTACCTTTAACTACCACGTGGTCCAGATTTCCCAAGACAGAATGCTGTTTAGAATTTTTAATAAAAATGCTTATTAAAGATACACCTAAATGTGGTTTGACTTTTATATCTTTTATGCCTTCACATACATAACATTACAAGTTGGCAGTAGAGGTTGGTGAGGTAACAATCCTTGTCAGGAAAAAAAAAAAAAATCTGCTTTGTTTCCTTCTCTAGAAACTGCCCAGAAGCAGCAGCACACACTAACCCTCAGTGCCTCAAAACACTGGCCACTAAACTATTCAACGATCATAAAACTGTCTGAGCTGGGCTTGCCAAGCCCATTTTCTCTTCTGTGGAGCTTTTTGAGCCAGCTTCATGGGTCTCTTCCTTCCTCCTTCCTTGGAAGAGTCCTCAGTGCCTGGAAGCTCCATGTGCAGGCAGTCACAAAGGATTGAGAGGTGCGCATTAAGCTCCTAATTAAATCATAGGATCTGCCTTATAAGTAGCTAACCAACCGAAACACAAACAAGACACCTTTATCATTCAATTAGAAGCATGGCCAAAACCTAATTGCTGAATTAAGAAACAACTGGTTTTAAGCAAAAAAAAAAAAAAACAAAAAACCTTTGAAGGAGGTGGACATAAGCAAGACAATGTTTTCCTAAAACTAGCAGCTTCCTGCCTTGAAGTAAGGAACTGAGTACAGGACCACAAAGCAGAGTTTTCAGCCAGATGCCAAGGTGCCATCACATCAACACAGGTAAAGGAGGGGAAAGCTTGCCCCATCAAATTTTCAAAAGGAACCTGTCCTTACCTGCCAGGACCCTGTTAACAGAAGAGTGAGTAGCCAAGCCAGGCTGTCCACGTTCATGAAAAATTCCAGCATAAGGCAAGTACTCAGGTAGCAGGAACCGCCTACAAAAAGGAATTGTGTGAGAAAAGACTACCAAAGATGACCATAAAACAAAGAAGATATATTACTTACCTACCTTCAAAAATCAGGGCAAAGGGACCCAATGAACCTATGTGATCCATAGTAGCCCATAAAGGAATAAAAATTCCTAGGATTTGTCCTTTCACAAATCTGTATCTCCTTCCTGCCCTTCCTTCTAAAGTTTCCCAAGGCTTCTACTCTTGAACAGGATGCCATGTTTCTATCTATTTTTATTGTGACTAATCATCTTTTCTTCAGGTGCCAGGCAAGGCTGGATTACAGGTTCACTAAGAAATAATTCCAGATATGGACAATACAAGGACCAGAAATTAGGTTTAAAAATTAAATCCTAGGCTCCCTCTGTGGCTGACTGCCCAGTTCTTACCTTGGGACAAAGCGTCCAAGTGAAGGTGCAGACATCCGGGCATTGCGTGGAGCTCGATGCCTGGATCTGTCGCCATTGTCCCTGAAGGAAAGAAAAAGTCTACATATAAAAGAGTCACTAAGGCAGAATCACCCGTCAGCCCAAAAGACAAATTTTAACACGCAGATGATCCCACAGAAATTAGTCATCTGGTTACCTCACTAATTTGGGTGACATATTAATAAACTACATTTTTGGACTACCTCAACTAAACAACTTACAATCATTTATTGGCAGTTCCGTAAGGAAGAGGAGGATTTTTCTTGAGCTAATGTGTCTCTGAACCCTGCAGTATCTGAAATTGAAGCCAAGTTTAAATCTTCTAAGGGATCTGATATATCAGATATATCAGATATATATAAACTTTTTCTAGATTGATAGATGCAAAGAAACTGACTTTTAGGGATCTTAAAGGAAGAAAAAATTCCCCCATTAATTTTACTCAACAAACGGTATCTTCAAATGATTCTGTTTAGGTCCTCTGTGTGGAAAAGTCAATGATAAGTCAAAGAAAAACAAAAGAAAAAGATTGGATAGTACCTCCTTTCAGAGGCTGAAAATTTGACAATGATGAAGAATATTAGAACATGCAATCCTAAGCCAGGTCATTTGAGTTAAAAAAAAAAAAAAAGGAAAAGGAGAAAAAAAAAATCCGTGTGTGTGGACTGTTAAATTCTTCTTTTACCACTTTTTCTCTAGTCTCTATTGTTATGTCCCATTCTAAAAAAAGAAGTTAGGAGAACTTCTTATTAAAGATAGCTCTAAAGACTTGGATAAGGATATGAAAAGATTATACTGTATATTTGTGGAGTGCTGACAAACCCAAAAGCAATAGTAATAACCATTTATTAAGTATCTACTATGCTCCAGTATAACTGTTATTAATATGTTATTCCATTTGATTCTCCTAGCTGTCCCAAGAAGTATTAGTTTTGTTTTACAGATAAGGAAATTAAAGACCAAAGAAGCAAAGTAAAATGCCCAAGGTCATAACAACCAGTAAGTGGTTGAGGCAAGACTCAACCCCTGCTGAAGCCCCTGCTCTTTCTACTACACTTCACTGCCTCCCATAAGAAAAGGGAGGAAAGCAGTTTCACATGGCTTAGTTTCCAATGCATCAAAGGAACAATAAGCCAAAGGGCACTGGCTGGACAGAGAAGTTAATCAGCTGCTTAACCAACTCCACAAAATAAATGAACTTCTGAGAACTTGAATTGGGGCATTTACTGAATTCTCCCTTTAGATTATCTTCAAATCAATGAGATTACCTTCAAACTGGTCCTAGAACCAAAGTTAAGACAACACTTTTGCTTTCAAGTGGACCAATGGGAGCTTCACAAGCCAGAAACAAAAGCTTCTGAAGGCTTTTATATCTTGGTGGAGTTGGCTGCTTAGCATTAAGAGATTAAGCAATACCAAGGATACTCGAAGTTGATCCATTAAAGAAGTTAGTACTTAGTCTTTATTTTCCCAAAAGAGAAAGCATACTATTGTTTTCCTTAACATATCATATTTAAATGACTTGAATTTCTACAGATGAAGAGAGGAGCAATGTGTACGCATATGGAAATTACAAAGGGAATTAAAAAGCGTAATGAGATCAGAAGTTCCTAACCAGTGGACTATAGTCCTGGGGTGCCCCCAAATTATAAAATCTTGGCAGCCATATGCACACAAAGTAGCTGCTGAATACTGAACAAATAAGGTGGCTCACAAATTAAACCTATTATTTTTCAAATTTATGTAAATTCCAATTGTGATGAGTAAAGTACTAATTCATTTAAAAGTACAATTGAATTCATAACTTTTTATTATTCCATCTTTTACTTATCAATAAGCACAAAAATTACAACTAATATCACAAAAGGAATTAGAAAATTTCTTGAAGTTAAAAAAGATACTACCCTCAAAAAGGTTGAAAACTAAGCTAAAAAGGAGCATTGTGAGATACATTCAATTACTTTATTCTATATGTATGAGCAGAGAACAAAAAAATAAAACAAAATTATATCTATGAGAGAGAGCTGGCTTTCCCAAAATCACATTGTAAAACTGAAAATTTACTTCCTGCAAGGTCCAAAGCCAAATCTGTGATCCACCTCCCTCTGGACAACAAAGAGTACTCTATCAGCTATTAGCAGAGTTGAAGAGCAAGGAAAGAGAAGCCAGAGCATCAGATAGTACTGATCAGCAGTTGCCAGTGCCCTGAGATGACACATACACGGCTTGGTGAAATGACATAAGAAGACAACTTAGAAAAATGGACAAATGCCAGGGCTGGGAAAAATCTTGGGCTCATGCAAAATATATCACAAGCCTCTTTTCATTGTTATTATTTCCTAAAAATAATAATCAACTTCTTTCTGATTCAGCTTCTTCCTCCATTATAAAAAAGGGGTGGGTGGGTGCTAAACATGGCCAGAGATAATGGCTTTAGAGATTATTGAAGGCTATATAGAAAAATAAAAAATGAGACAAGCTAGTTCAGATACAAGGAAGTCTCAGACTGAAGGTTACATTACGCACCATAAACAAGAGGCAATATATAAATGAGTCACGATGTATGTGTTGGTCCTCAGGCTTATTTCACATCTTTACTAAAGATGCGGAAGTAAGGGCTAAATGGCATCTCAATAAAACGTAGAAAAGACTTCAAATTCAAAGTGTTGAAAACCCTAGCAAAGGAGAAGAAATGACATAAAGGGACCCAAAATAATTAGGAAAAATATGAAACGTAGCAAACGCACAAATAAGATACTGCCTATGGGAGAAAAAGATATCTAGAGAAAAACAGCCTATAATAAAACCAGTTCAAACATTTACTGACCAGAAGAAAAATTTAAAAGTAGGAATGGTTAGGGCACAAAGGCCAGAACGCCCAATCAAAGGACAAGTTAGGCAAGAGGAGAGAAAAGGCCCTGGGTTTTAGTACCCCCATGCAATACTCCCAGAGAAAAGGCAAAGCTCTGAATAAACTAGAGCTGAAAAGGGCAACTAGTGGCCTGAAGATTCCATAGCCTAGAAAAAAAGGAGGGTTCAGAGATAAGACGTTGAGATAGTGAATCAAAATTCAATGCACAGAGTATTGGGGAGGTGTAGAAGCAAGGGGAGAGTGTGTAAGAGTTCCAAGAAAAGAGCAAAGAAATTAAAAATAGTTAAGATAATGTCACTCTCTTAATAGTGTAAATATAAGCACTTTCTTTTACAAAGTGCTAAGAATATGGTGATATACAGGAAAATTACAATTAATGCAACTTACAGACAATAGTTAACAGTAATGTAATATTTTGCAGCAACGGCAGGAAGATATTTCAATACTAAGGGACAACAATAGGGGAGTATAAGGGAGTATGGGGCAAGCAGATGTGGCTCAAGCGACTGAGCTCCTGCTTACCACATGGGAGGTCCCGGGTTCAGTTCCTGGTACCTCCTGGAGAAGACAAGCAAGACAGTGAGCTGGCGCGACACGGCAAGCTGACATAACAAGATGAAGCAACAAGGAGACAGAAAGAGGAAAGACAATGAGAGACACAACAAAGCAGGGAGCTGAGGTGGCTCAAGCGATTGAGCGCCTCTCTCCCACACGGGAGGTCCCAGGTTTGGTTCCTGGTGTCTCCTAAAGAGAAGGTGAGTAGACACAGAGAGCACACAGCAAATGGACACAGAGAGCAGACAGCGAGCACAAAGAATGGGGTGAGGCAGGGGGAGGGATAAATAAATAAAATAAAATTTTTTTAAAAAAGGGGAGGGTATGGGATTTTTGGAGTAATGAAAACTTTCTAAGATTGACTGGGGTGATGACAGCACAATTCTGATGAAAATGAAAGCCACTGAGTAAACACTTTGAACAGATTATACAAAGCATGGGACTGTATAATACAGGGAATCCAGTGTGGATGATGGATTGTGGTTAACAGGACAAATATGAGAATGTTTTCTCATGAACAATAACAAATATATACTACCAACATAGGGTGTTATTAATTGGGTGGGTGGGGGAAAAAGATACCAAATATAAGATACGAGCTATAGTAAGTAATATTTTGACAATGTTCTTTCACAGTTTGTAACAAATGTTTCACAACAATGGAAAGTGTTGATGGTGGGGAGATGTACGGGAGCCTTGTATGATGATATGCATGTTTGTTTTTTAAGTTCACAAATTTTATTATACACTTATTGTTTAGGTATGTTCATGGATGAATGATATACTTCAATAAAATTTTATTTTTTTAAAAAAAGGATAATGTCACTCTCTTCACTGCTTATACAAGGTCAACATAAATGAAGGCTCCATGAGATGGAGGCAAAAAAAATCAGGCAGACACTGAATATGCATGGATTGGAAAATAGATGGTGGGAGAAAGGTAGACCCAAAAGACAATTTACTTTAGGAACAGTGGAGGGTGCTAAATACTGGGGCCTAACCTAACATAGCCCATACCCTATTCAAGGGGTTTTAAAAAACAAACAAACAAAAAACAAAAAACAGTGAAGACCACAGTGCACAAATATGCTGGTATTGCTCCTTCATCACAGGAAGATTCTTTCTCACCAGAATACTTTCCAGGGAAATACCAGAGAAATCCTCATCAATTTCATCAGCCAGAAGCTGCCTTTAAGTCAGCAGGATAGTTGCTGGCTGGGTTATTAATGGCTTTCCCAGTTGTTGAACACTGTGCATCTGTGATTAACTCTCTGAGGGGTATTTGGGAAGGGGAGGAAAAAAAAATAAGTGAGATTTTACAAGGAAAAACACCCTTCAAATAATCAAGCATCTAAAACAAGTGCCAAATACAAGAAGATGCCTCTCTGGAGCAAAGAAAAAACAAAGCAGTGACTCTTGCTAAATGCCCAGGATTAACTGCCTCTGAAAGAGGCTGTAATATTTAAAGGAATGAAAAATATACCTGCAGACTAATGTCTGCATGCTGACCAGACAGTCAGGTTGTCATTGCTCCTCAATGACAAATGGTTCTAACTTGGCCCTTTACAAATGAAGCTCTTACAGCAAGACACTCAAAAGGCCATTGTCCTCTTGATAGCAGAGTCAACTTTGTTGAAAATCAAGCTATTAAAAAATACACTTGCTTCCCTGTGTTTTCTTTCTACTCAACCTCCAGGTAAGAGAAGGCCTGATTGGTATTCCTGTCCCTAGATGGCACAGTGATCTGGACCAAGTCCTTTCCTTCTTGGGCACTGTTAGTTGGAAACTGAGGCCCCAGTCTCTCCTTCCAAGGACTGTGCACATGTGCAAGGGCTTAGATTTCTGGGAGGAAGGTGCATTCTCAGCTGATACCATCTAATAGAATAGGTCTCCTGGAACTGCAGAGCCTTAATTTTTCTCCAAGGAATAGTAATATAAAAGATGATTTGAGATAATTACCATTTACAAGTTTCTCTCCTTCCTTATTCTACCTTTTAATTTCATCTGAATACATTATGCAAATCCATATTCCTATAGTGCATTTTATGTTAAAATACATACATACATATACATATATGTATATAAGAGTGGTTATGTCCTCTTTTTTTTCTTCCGGCTTTTTAATTCTTCCCATCTGTATTTTCCCCTTCTCAGCTGAAGTGCAATCCAGACATATTCTCTTTTCTTTCTCTTTTTCTGCATTCCCCATAATAAATATTCATATGTATTTTATTTGCCCACAAAAAGTACTAATTCTAAAGTTGCCAAGCAATATTTGTATTTCTAAGCAATAGGTAAAGAGCTAGAATCCAGATAGGTATGTAGAGATCTTACAAATACATTGGGGCGTCACAGGTACCAGATACCCTATTCCTAAGCCTTAGGAATTTTCCTTACTTTTCTGAGGCTTTTAATTATTTTATAAAACAAGCTCATTCTCCTTCAGAAACAGGCCCCACTCTCAGAAAACATCAAGGACTTTTACACCCAATACCTAAAATTCTGTCAAATTCAGTCCTCATAAGTCCTCACCTACACTACATCCACTCCTTCCTAACTGCTTTCCCTACATCCATATACTTGCCACTTTTGTTCACCCAAACCAATGCTTCGGAGTTAGCTGCCTGAAATGCAGACTGAATTATGGCTGTTTCCAGAAAAAAATGAAGTCCAAACTTCTCAGCCAGGCATTCTACATCCTCCACAGTTCAGGCTCCAAATGCCCTTTCCAATTATCTCTCTCATAAAACAAACGTTCCATAGCTTTAGTCACAGATCTATTCAGGGTTCCTGAATAAATCCTGTAAATCTTCTATCTCTGAACTTTTACTCAAGCTATTCCCTTGTCTAGAATCTCCTTGCCTATCCCTACACACCCCACATCAATTCATCTATCAAAATCCTATGCAGTCTTCATCACCCAGTTTAAATCCATAAAGCTCTCACATCCTCCCAAACACTCTCTCCTTTCATACAATACTACTATCCTAGTACGTTAGTGGTACCTCTGTCACAACCCTTATTACAGTCTATCTTTTCAGAAATGTATGCAGATAATCTGACCTTGTTATTCCACGGCTTAAAACCTTTTGATTTCCTTTCACCTAGGAGAGAAAATTCACCTCCTTTGCAAGGCACACAAGGCTCTTCAAGATCTGATCCCAGTCTAACTTTTGGGTCTTATCTCCTGCCACAGATCTTGTAGTTTACAGTCAACAGGGCAATTCCCCAAATACCCCATGTTGTTTCATATTTCTATGACTGGGGATTTATTTGCCTTTTCCCTAAGTTTACTTAGAGAAAATCCCTCATATTTTAAGACTTATTACTTTTTTCTTTTACAAGGTGACCTTATCAAAACAAGCAACCACTACATAAACCAAGTGAAATTATTTTAGATTCTCTGGTAGAGGAAGCAGTTTTTCATCTAATTCCACTTTAAGAATTAAAGTGTACAACACAGCCATTCAATAAATGTAGTTGGTCAGCTGATTCCTGAATGCTTTAGCAGGTTCTAGTCTGTAAAGAGAATGGCTTTAGCAGATTCTAGTCTGTAAAGAGAATAACTTTACAGTGTTTTTCCTTACAGTTTCTCTTGCACTTCTAAAATATTAGCGAGCCCGTGGTTTGTAAGTCAAATGGAAGAGACAAAGCCAACTACACTTGAAAATGAAGTAGACAATATTCCCCTCCGAAGATTACAGATGGCAATAGCTACCCTCCCCTTTCTTGGTTACAAATTATGCATTTATTAGTAGAGACTAGTCATTGGCTCCCACAGAAGTACTGGAAATTCCAGGAAAAGAAGAGAGAGCAGGAACAAGTACTACCAAGGACATGTGGCTTCATTCTGCTGGAATTTCTATGGAGGAGAACTTGAAAGCAAGTATGAGTCTCATAAAGTTATCAGAATTTCATCTATAGATAGATGATGATAGGAGTAGTACTAGCTGATTTCTAACACATTTTATTTGCCATGGCTCAACTAAATTTCAGTTATATCAAAAGGTCAAATTGTGAACTAAGAGCAAGTAATCTCCCCTACACCACACTCAATTAGATTGTAGAGCTGAGGTTGGGACTTGTATTACCAGCCTTCAGATCTCTCCTCAGCTACATCATATATTAATGAATTCCTTTCCAAAGAGGGTCTTGCTGCATGAGGTACCTCTGTACATGTGTATGTGGTACTGCTAGAACATACCATGCCAAATAAGGAATCAGAGCCCACCTCTGGTGCCTAGAAATGTTTGTCATAATACTTGCAATTAAATATTTTGGCATATTTGCTCACAATATGGATTTCTGTGTAAAGGGGTCCAAATACGACTGGGCAAATTTTAAGAGTTAAGAAAAGTCAGGAGGCGGATGTGGCTCAAGCGACTGAGCTCCTGCCTAACACATGGGAGATGCCAGGTTCAGTGCCTGTTGCCTCCTAAAGACGACGAGCAAGAAAGTGAGCTGATGCGACGTGCAGGTGCGGCGAGCCGATGCAACAAGATGACGCGACAAAAGAAAGGAGGAAAACACAATGAGAGACACAACAAAGCAGGGAGCAGAAGTGGCTCAGGCAAATTAGGTGCCTCTCTTCCACATTGTAGGTCCCGGGTTGGGTTCCCAGTGCCTCCTGAAAAGAAGACTAGCACACAACAAGCAGACACAGCAAATGTAACAAGGGGGTGGGGAGAAATAAATAAATAAAATAAACCTTAAAAAAAAAAAAAAGATTTAAGAAAAGTAACGCAATAGGCCTAAAGAGACTTCATTTCAAGGCTGAAAGATGGGAATTTTAACTGAGATGATTTCCCCAGGCAAAAATCCAAAGTATGGTGTCTCAACTGTTAATGAAGGACTCATTCTCTTTTGCACTAGAAGTTGTATACAATTACTCAGTGGCTGGTATGTATGGTGGATATATTTGTGACTGATCTAACCTGAACCTTCTCTAGTTCTGTCATTAGCAAGGACGTTCAGGGTATTCTCTGTCCATGAAAGCAAAGTAGCTATAGAAAAAGCCCCTCACAGTATGGTAGGAACTTGATCTGGCGATGATTCTAGGATTATAATTGCATTTAGAATAACTGATAAAATGAGAAGGGAGCAAATAACAGTCATAAAGGCACACACAGCACTCATTTTGCAGGCACCAGCAACTCTCTTCTTGATATGAGGATGACAACTGCTAGGACACAACACTTAACCTGGGCTACATAAAGTCTTCCTCCCTTTTTCCAAAGAGATGGTGAAAATGAAAATGAAAGTTGCCCTTTATGCTTATTTGCCATCTACATTCTAACGTGGTCTGGGCTCAAAGTAGTCAGACAGCAATGTCAAGGGCAGGAACATCTTCACCCTGCTTGTGAACATCTTTATGCAAAGAAGCTGCTAAGGGATTCAGAGAGACCTGCTGTCAGGTTTCTGTCCTATTTGTGCATTTGGACAAACACAGGGGCCCTGCAGTCTCAATCCTCGCCACCGACTGAGATGAATGGCAGGAAAAGATGTTTGCCTGGGAAGATCCAGACTGCAAAAGAATAGAAAATTTAAGTGGATGCTGATCAATTCCAAGACATCCTCCCTAGAGATCAATCTCAATGGTCTTGTTCCACAGCAAGCGTATGGAAGGGCTAAATAAGCAGAACAATAAAAGTCAGACACTAAATATGCTGGTTCTCTAATCTTAGACATTTCTGTGATTTGTTCAAGTCTCAGTATCTTCATTCAGGAAAATACAACAATGGACTAAATAACTACCTCACTGGGTTATTGCAAGGATCAGTAAGATTTAAAAATATGTGTAGGGAAGCGGGTGTGGCTCAGTGGATAGAGCCCCCGTTTACCATATGGGAGGCCCGGGTTCGCGTCCCGAGGCCTCCTTGTGAGGGCACGCCGGCCTGAGCGGTGCGGTGGGCTGATGCAGCAACCTCACGGCAGGAAGCAGGTGTGGCGCAATGGATAGAGCACCCGTTTACCATATGAGAGGCCCTGTGTTCGCTTCCTGGCGCCTCCTTGTGGGGGCAGGCCCGCTCGCGCAGCGCCGTGGGCTGATGCAGCAAGACCTCACAGCAAGGGGGAGATAAGCAGACACAGAGAAGACACGCAGCGAATGGACACAGCAGCACAAGCAGCAGGGGGGGGATAAATAGATAAAATGAATAAATCTTTAAAAAAAAACCACACATTTGAGGCATACAAGAACAGACTCGAAATGATAGAAGAAAGAATAAGTGATACCAAAGACAGAACAGCTAAAATTGAAGAAAAAAAAAGAACAGAAAGAGAAAAGAATGGAAAAAAATTGAGCAGAGGCTCAGAGAGTTGAATGACCATACAAAACGCAACAACATACGTGTCATGGGAGTTCCAGAAGGAGAAGAGAATGGAAAAGGGGCAGAAAGAGTATTTGAGGAAATAACAGCTGAATATTTCTCAACTCTCACAAAAGAAATGAACTTAAATGTCCAAGAAGCACACCGTATCCCAATCAGAATAAATCTGAATAGACCTACTCCAAGACACATACTACTCAGAATGTCAAATATCAAAGATAAAGAGAAAATTCTCAGAGCAGCAAGGGAGAAGCAAACCATCACATACAAGGGACGTCCAGTAAGACTTAGCACAGATTTCTCTTCAGAAACCACAGAGGCGAGAAGACAGTGGTATGATACAATTCGGATACTGAAAGAGAAAAACTGCCAGCTGAGAATTCTTTATCCAGCTAAATTATCCTTCGAATATGAAGGTGAATATAAAATATTCACAAACAAACAGAAACTAAGAGAGTTTGCAAAAAAGAATCCACTTTTGCAGGAAATATTAAAGGAAGTCTTAGAACCTGAAAGAAAGACAGGAGACACAGGCTTGGAGGAGAGTATAGAAGAAAAAATAGCAGAAAGGATAAACAAAAGAGTAAAAAGACAAAAATAAGACATGACATATGAAAACCAAAAACAGAGGAAGTAAATAGCGCATTTATAGTAATATCATTGAATGTGAATGGATTAAACTCCTCAATCAAAAGACTCAGGCTGACAGAATAGATAAAAAACCATGAGCCATCCATATGCTGCTTACAAGAAACTCACCTTAGACCCAAGGATACAAACTAGCTGAAAGTGAAAGATTGGAAAAAGATACTCCACACAAACAGTAACCAGAAAAGAGCAGGGGTAGCTATATTAATATCAAACAAAACAGACTTTAAATGCAAAAACAGATAAGAGATACAGAAGGCCATTATGTATTAAAAACAAGATTCCAGTCTGAATCAGCCCAAAAAGAAAGGCAAACACCCAGGGGAGGGATTTTCGGAGGGGAATTAGAGAAACTGGCCCTTTGTTATTAATTAGGGAGCAACACAAGACCCCTAGGAGAAAAATGGTGTGTCAGTGTATGGAAAGTGAAGAAGGAAATGTAAACTCAGGTCGTGCTGCAGCCGATGGGGGGGAGTGGGGGTGTGTGAGAGCACAGGTCGGCTGTGGGGAGGACAAGGAGGAGGCAGTCTGACACAGGAAAATTGAGGGGGAAGGAAGGGGAAAGGGAGGAGGTGGTAGCAAAAGAAAGGGAAGGTAAGATGAGAACAGAACATTTTAAACTAACCCAGAACTCCATTGTGAAGGACAAGTCACGAGGCAAGATACAGCTCAAAGGCATGAGCCCCACATTTCACCACTGCAAAGCGATAACAGAGCTTTCTAAGCATTCATGGAAAGAGAGCTAGGCAATCCACAGCACTGAGTCTCAGAGCTCCATGGGACTGCTCCAAGAAAGTCACCCAGGCTTTTTCAGGCACTAGGTGCCAGCAGTCTCAGCATGTATTTAAACTGCTTTCCTGAATAGACCCTGGTGCTGGAAAAATAATATCTACAAGAGAACATATTTGGCTACAGGTGTTTGCCTGGCTAAGGAAATGAAGTCTGTTACCTTCATTGCCAGTATGTGCATCACCCTTCCCCTAGAGTGGACAGAAGGGAGAATGGCGCATGCTGAGGGTCAAGGAGTAGCTGGGCACTCCTCACAGAGTTGATGAGAGAGGACTACAACTCCTGCTCCCTTTGCCTTACCACAGCTGCTTCAGGACACCCCTGCATTTCTTTCACATTTAATCTTACGCAAACAAATAAAGCTCCCATTTAGTTTTCCTTTTGCTTCCAAATATGCAAAAGCTATGTATTTAATGACAGCATCAGGAAGGCAAGTTGGTACAATGGTTGTTCCCACCTCCTTTGTCCTCTCTGACACAGAGATTTCTTAAACACATTTGTTTGAGATTTCTTGTGCCATTTGTTCCAAGATGGCTCCTGAGGAAGTATCCATTCAGTTCAAAGAAGAGGAATAAGATTGAGGTGGGAAGAACTGTTATGACTCCAGACCTGACCAAGCTTTATCAAGAAGGGGGGGTGGGGGGTGGAATGACTGACCGGCTACTCTATTCTACAACTGCCAGCAAAAAAACAAGGGGGGGGGGCAGGGGGGAACGACACGGACGGACACGGGGATGACAATGACGACTGCTTAACCACCCTTCTCTCTTTCTTGTTTTGCATGTTTGAGAATACCAAACACAGGAATCAAAACAAGAGCCAAATGTCCAATCTGATACAAACCAGGAAAGGTCAGGAGCAGCAGGATGGAGAATGCAAAACCCAGCATTAAGGTTGGGGAGCTTGAATTCTGGAGCCTGCAATTAATCCTGCTCCTTTAGCTCACCTCTCTCCCCACCTTTGGCCCTTACTCAAAAATACCAATAGAAGAAGGAATCACCTCGCAACCCACCACATTAATGTGACAGGCAACTTTCAAAGGTTCTTTTGGGGAGGACGGGGGTGACGGAGGGGGGAGTATTGAGAAAGTTTAGACAAGGGAATAGGATCACAAAAAATCAGTCTGATCAAGGGTATTGAAATGGAGAATCCTTCCTTTAGAAAAATCCAAATATTTTTACTTTTAATCTCCAGGTACCTACTATGCCTAAGAGAAGAAACAGCAACCCTCCTGTCTCTCTGAGGTTATGAAGATAGCCCAGGAGAAGCATTTCACAGTCACTGTACATGCAAAAGGGAAATAAAAATGTTGCCTAAAGAGCAGCAGCCATCTTCTCTTACTCTGCCCTGGGACCCAACGGGCTGTCTCTTCCCACAGGCTCTGGTGAATCAGCAATGTAACTGCCAGAGGTGGGAGTGCCCTGGGCATTTTAACCATCTGTCCCTCACCCCATCTTACTACTCATAAATAATAACTTAAGTGTTTGAAGCAGGAATGCCAATCATTACTGCTCAGAGAGCAGCCAACTTGGAAATACAGCATGGGAGAGAAGAAGAAAGCAAGCTGGGAATGTACTTACTCAAAGTCCTCAAACTCCAAGTCAGTTCCCTCTACTGATGGACCCTGGTTGTCTGAGGAAGAGGAGGAGGTGGAAGAACGGAGACGGTTCTGTTGGTAGCGCATGGAACGCTGGCGAATACTGTCTCTCCGTGAGAGATACTGGATCATCCTCTGAGCGTAGTATGCAGCAGGAGATAATCTGAGAGACAGAGATGGACAAACAAAAACTAGCACTAATGTGAGGAATACTGTGATAGACAGTAACTCCAGCTCTCCCATGGCAACTCCCTGCTGAGGCAAACTCTGGAGACATGAAAAATAAACAGCATTTAACTCATCAGGAGGTTTGTACTGCAGAATATACTAATCAGACTATCACCAGTATTTCTGTTCTGAGATAAGATAAATAGGTCTTTTAATCAGTCATCATCTGATCAAAAGCTGCCCCCTCCCAAGAGGATAACACTGGACCTTTCTTTTTAAGCTTCTTAAGGGACCCCTTGTAGCTTCTCAGAGTCCCCTTATAGACTCACAACTTTTACTTAGTCATCATCCATACTCAAAATGTTAAGAAATGAAAGGGACTTTAGCAATCATCAGAGACCATCTATTCTTTCATTTCATGGATGGGAAAAAGGTCAGGAGATGGTAAACTTTAGATGCTTAAAGAAGGCATCTATAGGCATCATCTTCACCAGGACTTCTTTCTTCTCCAACAAATATCCATAGGCTCCATATTTGTCCTGTCTCCTTAAAACTATCTCTTTGAACCTCTTACTCCTCCCTTACTGATTATTCATAAACATTAGTAACATGGCAAAACTATATAGGAAGGAGACAAAGTAAAATATACTTGCGAGGACAGAAGTTCTAAGAGAAAAAGAGGGGGATTTTTCTATTTCTTACAACTGGAGCATCAGAAGCTTCATGGGCACTGAGCAATACAGAAGGTAATAGTCATTTTTTTCTCCCTTCCTATGGTTATTCTCAGTAAATAATATTTTTGACCTATATTCTTTAAACTATGATTTTAATATCTTGATACCCCAATGAAAACTTCTAGTGTCCCATACAATTCTACACATTTCCTTCTTAAGTTTTTTCTCCATCTCTCACAACACTGCTATATAATTTGTGGCTGTTACTAAGAAGGTGAGAGAGGAATAATAATAGAAAAATGTTTGATAGATAATATTAAGTGGAATACTAAGAAATTTCAAGACTTAAAACCTGTCTGAGGCACACACTTGAACTCGGTAATTCCAATGGGAAGTTTATCCTACAGACACACATGAAGATACAAAGATGTATGTAAGGAGGAAATTCATTTGCAACATTGTTAGCATTAGTGAGAAAACTGGGAACAACCCAAATGCCCATCAACAGATTAAATAAATTATATCCATATAAAGAAACACTATGTAACTATTAAAAAGAACAAAGTAGTTTTATATACTCACAAGTAAAGCTCTCCTAAGATAAAAATTTAAGTGGGAGAAAAATGGAATAGTATGTATATACTAATATGTGTGTGTGTGTGTATGTATATGTATATTTCTGTAACTAGGAAAAAAACTGAAAGGAGATAGAGCAATCCTCATGATTACTGGGAACCTTTATACTTTATATATTTCTATAATGTTTGAACTTAAAAAGAAAAAAAGGCATGTATCTTTTGTTATTTTATTAAAAATGGAAATCTGGAAAATCTGAGAATGAAAACAGTAATAGTCCTATTCAAATGGAACGAAAAGTATTACAAACATCTTGCAGCCTGACTTTTTCATATCCCTGGAAAGTCTCTGAACAAATCCTCAGTAAGCCCACTGTCCCAGGCCAAAGAAGACCATGTAGTCAACGGCTGTAGGAACTGAGGCCACCTCTGAAATGTCTGTCATCAGACCAGATGGCCAGATGGCCAGGTTATCCATCTGGCCAACCATCAAATGGAATTCCCAAGCAGGCTGACTGACAATCATTGGAACTCAAAAGTCTGTGTTACAGAAAAATATGCTGCATTTGGCAACATTGAATTCAGATTATCTTTGATTAGCAGGTGGGCATGGGTTGTACAGGTGCCTTGGCCAAGAGAATCAGAGTACAAGAACTATTTCTTTAAAGTCTCAACTGGTGGAACTTACATTATCCCTCTGGGCCCCTGTTCTCATGCATTTTGCAAGGATGAACCACAGAATCTCAATTTTTCAACAGACGGAAGTCAATACTCCTGAATTGTTCCTATATTTACCACGTATACAGAAATCTTCCAGCAGAAATCAACTAACTGTTGGTTAAATTTTCAAGTTAATCAGATTGGAAAAGAATGTAAAAGAAGAGAAGTTTCAAGAGGGGAATAAAGATCATTTTGGGGGAACTGATGCTGAGAATGAACCATACAAGTACACTCATTCCTTGGTTTATAGTCTACCCTAACTAATGGAAAAATTATAATATAGATAGAAGTAATAATAATGTTGATGATGATGATAATAAAGATTGTCCTTTAATGTAGGGACACAATTTCAGCACTAAGTAACCCCAAATGTTTAATTTCACTAGGACAGGAATTTCCTAGGCTATGAAACTATACATCAGTGGTAAAAAAAATAAAAAAAAAAAGATTCCAGGCACAATTATTCAGGGGTCTTCCTACTAGTGCGATTCCACCCACTTCTACAACTACATAACAACCCCTTCATGCTAACAATACCAGCACATTCTAGACTCATCCTTTTAGGTGTCCAGATGGAAGGAAGCTCAGGATCTGAATGTCGAGGAGATATCTCACAAAGGCTTTGACCTATACATATTGTGTACTGTGGCATCTAACAGGAAAAGAAATTAACCAACCAGTAATGAGATAGCAACCATCCTCCTCCTGAAGGGCTTGGAAAAATCTGTCAGACAACCCCAAAGTGTTCCAGGTGACAAATTTAAATGTTTAAATAAATCCTCAAGTGTTCTTCAAGGAAAAAACACTTTCCCCTCCAAAAAACCTATTTTGTGTTCAAAGGGGAAATGTAAAAATACCAACACCACAAGGACATTTTTCCATGCTAAAGAGATGAGAGTAGAATAAAAAACAGACTTATTATGTGAAAGGAAGCCAAATAAGGATCTCAGTCTTTAAGAATCACTGTTGAACCCAGGTCAAAAATCCTGGGGATGAGACTCCCATTGCAACCCTAAAAGAAACTGTTCTATAGCAAGAAGTTCTCTATTACATTTCAAAGTATTTACTTCACATGAAAAATGTCCTTCCCTCATTTAGGGTTCACAACTTTCAAATATTAAACATAAACCGTTTTGTGCTACCTATTTTAAAGTCATCAATCCCTATATTCAACTCTGATCCTTGTATTTGCCATGACCGAAAAATGAAAAAGGAAGTAGGAAGATAATGGGGAATCTTTTCACTAGTATCCCAGAAACGATGTTCAGTCTCATAACATAAATGTGGCAACAATAAAATCATTTAATATCAATGGAATCATCTTGGCCTAAAGATTTTTCCAGATTAATTTGGAATTCTTAATCTAAAGCAAAGCTTATTTAGCTTTATTTGACCATATTGCTAACTTGCTAGCCCTGGCAACAGCATGGTAAATTCCTCCCATTTTATTGGCAAAATCTCACAATGTGCTCTAGTGCTGCTTAAATAAGGTACAGGTGGACCCCTTTTTAGATCACTAACAGAATCAGTAAATACAACTGTGGCAACCTCAAGGGGCCACTCCCTACAAATAAACATTATAGATTAATTTGACAACCTAATCTTGGTCCTCAGTTACCAATATGAGGGAGGAACGGGTCTTGAATTCATCTGAATGTTGGTTTTTGTTATTAATCCCTTCAAGAGCTTTTCAAATGTCTTCCACCCAGTGTAAAAGCAAGCACTTTAATAAAATGCCAACTTGTTTTATTCAGTTACTCTTTCTTCAATCATCCTTTCAGGCAGTCTCCAAAAAAATTCAAGATCTGAATGAGTTTGACTTCTGTCCTTTGACTTTCTAAATTCCCTCTCATATGACAGCACACTTTTTGGGGGAAGGAAGGGTGAGCAATTTTCCTATAAATAATTATCTTTGTTTCCCTTTTGGCTGTCCACCTAAATGGCAACAGCCTCTGTGACCCACAGAAAAGGAATATCTTATGACTCTGCCTGTGGTCTTTAACTCAGGTCCTTTCTCTAGTGCCCCGCCTGCAGAAATGAGTCTCAAAGGACAAGAGCTCAGATGGTTATGACCATCTGTCACCAAAGGTTTTCTATTCACTTACCTGCAACTTCCCAATCACCTGAAACACCTGTCTCAAAACTGCAACTGAGGCACAAAAGAGCACCAGGACCAGAGAGGCACAGAATGGGGCTTCCAACAGCATGGCAACCCCAAGGGCCGCCCCTCCCCCCCACCTAGTGCCACTTCTCACTTTGGCCTTACCTCGCTGGGTCTGGGTAAATTGGGTGCTCTCTGGATCCTGCTCCATCATAACGGGACAATGAAATGAGGGAAGACTCCAGCAGCCTCCTAGCAGAGATTAAAAAAATGGCAATAATCCCTGTCAATTACCAACTCAGAGGTCATTCATAAGGAAAAACGGGGGGTGGGGGGGTGGGAAAACTTCCCCCTTTATAGCCACCTCACACCTGTTATCTGGGATCACACCTTTCCTGTAAGCTAAGTAATTAAGAGACATATATAAATGAAAAGCTACAGAACTTCCAAACTAGATATGGCCACTGTATTATGCTGAATACTGCTCTTGGCAAAAAATGAACAAATGTTTCAGAGACATGATCTTATTTCTATCTGCAGTACCTCCAGTGGACAAACAGGAGATTGGGATCAACACAGGAGGGGAAAAGGGGGCACACACAGAGATAATGATGGAGTGCCAACATTTATTTTGGTGCTCAGGTCCTCCTTGTCATCATAATCCAAATATCCTCTTATTGTCTACTCATTCTGCTCTGTCCACACCCTTTTTCTAAGAAAAAGTACTCCTTGGGCTCTCTTAACTGACAAAAACCTTTAATTATATAATCTAACCCAATCATAAATTCAAATTATCTTATGTTATACACACACATTTTATTGAGCCCTTTTTTTGTGCCAGGCATTATATTAAGCACTTCACATATATTTCTTCATTTAAGCCTCACCACAATCTGTAAAGGCAGATATTATTAAACATCCATGAGAAAACTGGGCCTAGGAGAAGTTAAGTACATTGTCTTGTGGCACATGGCTATCAGGACTCCAGTGAAGGTCTGTCTTAATTCCAACTGGCTTCAAACCATATGCTATACTACTGGACTTCCAGGGCTCGGCTGGTAACAAGTGCATACGTAGCCACTGTAAGTGATGGACACTGCCATGCAGAAGGGCATGTGTCCCATCACTCAGCTCCAGACAACTGTTACCAAGTTAGAATATGGGCTCAATATTGCTAGTTCATTCTATTTTTTAAAGAGAAGCCAGAAATCTGGATTTTTTGGATGATATCTCATTACTGATAAATTTTAGCTAAAACGCCTTTTTAAAATTTTTTTTCCATACAAGGGTCAGTTAAGACACATCTGATAAACATGGCCTCAAGACCCCAGTTTGCCATGTCTGCCACACTGCTTCCCAATTCAAATGTGTCTTGGCAGCCAAGCAAACTCATGCTTCAACAGAAATGGTCTCACAAACAAATGCCTATCTTTCCTCTCTGGCAGCATCCTGCCTGGGTCTCCCAGGAACAGGTCTCCAGCTCCCAGTCAGAATCTTCTTTAAAGCACAGATATAGGATAAAGGCAGTGGCTACCAATTGAGTTAATTCAATTCATTGTTATTAAAACCAGTTGGGGGGAGTAGATGTGGCTCAAGCAGTTGAAAGCTCACCTCCCACATGGGAGGTCCCAGGTTTGGTTCCTGGTACCTCCTGAACCAAACAAAAAAACAAACAGGCAAAACAAATGAAAAAAACCAACTCAGGGACGCTGATGTGGCTCAGTGGTTGAACACCAGCTTCCCATATACAGTCCCAGGTTCAATCTCCAGCACCTCAAAACAAAACAAAACAAACAAAAAAACAGCTGGCTTTAGGTATGGTCACATGCAGTCACTTCAACCCAGCAAGTGACCCACCACAGCATTTCCCCTAACAGCCTGGGGAAGAGATAGGGCAGAAGCTCTACCAACCTGGCTTGCAACCTTTCCTGTCCAGCACAACCAACTGTTAAATGATGTTTTCTATCAAGACAAGGCCTATAACCCCCACATCTAATACACTTTAAATAGTCCTACAGCTGAAGGGAGAAAATACAATGTAACCAATGAGGAAGAGAAGAAAGCAATAAAATACATCTTTTTGCTGTTTGAAAACTTGACTCTTCAATGATATCAATGTTCACAGAAGCAGAAATGCTGCTTTTCATCAATTCTAAGACATTTAGATATTTTTTCACATTTTAACATGTCTGAAATCGGGATGCATCTTACAATTATGTGACACAGTTTAATTGGCAAGATTTCTTTTCTTTCATAAGGGCAAAACAAATTAATGGCATGTCTGAGTTTTTGAAATACATGTTTGCGAGACAAGGGTACTGGAAGAAAAAAGTGAGTTTGAGAAAATATCTATTTAGGACATTTATGCCATCTTATAGAGTACTTATTCATTACTAATAAACTAGTTCTGTAGAAATTGGGTAGGGGTTGAAGAACGGAAGCAAGATCTGGGAGCAGCTGACTGCTCCATCTCTTTGTGTTCTGGGGGCAGTCCTTAGTATCACTGAGTCCTGACAGATTACCCTCCCAAGAGCTGCCTTAGTAAGCAGAAGCCCTTGGGCAAGGAGCACCATCTAAAGTAACAAAAAATTTCCTTCTTAAGTACTTCTGTCTAGAAAATAAGCCTGGTAAATTAGGAGGCAAATATTGCCCCCACTATGCCAAGGAAGTGATAGTATTCAAAGAGAGGTGAGATGACTTTGGGATGCTGCAAAGGAGATTTACGAACTGGATGAGTTTGTATTAGATAACTTTAATTTTAATGATACCATTTTATAATCCCACAAAATACTTCCCATTCTAACTTCCTATCTTAATTAGGAAGGCATCCTTAAATCAGAGTAAAGCCAAAATGTTAATAAGCTTTGTCTCTGGAGAGTCCCTGATGAGGTTCTTTTGGAACATGCATCCCCTTTGCCTACTTACTATAGAATCTGTTGGCACCATTTGCTCCCCAAGCAATACACTGGGGCTGGTAAGCTCTATATATACAGCATTTTACTGCTAATATACAGAATCAGAATCAAAAAAGCCACTCAATATGAATAGCCTCCCCCCCACAACCCACATCACTCATGAAACATAAGTTCTCTACAGTTATAACACAAGTAATATCTGAAGCAGTAAAAAAGACTTTTTGAATTGGTATTGAATAAAGAATAAAGAAAGAACTACAGTTACTAGACAAGGAAACATCACCACCACTCCTTCGGAAACTCAAAGAACTATCTTTCTCTCCCAAAGTTAGCATCTTGCAAAGAGCCACAAAGAGCTTGTCAATGGGGAAATGGCACAGGAAAATGGAACAGGATGGCAGCTATGTACCTTCTGCTTTGGCTACCACAAATTTGAATGACTCAATTATCTATCATGTGTCCACTCTGATCAAGACAGCAAGTGAAATGCTTCAGGGCTCCATCCCCCCACAGAAGTTTTGAACAACGAGCAAAAACTGGCAGAAACATCTTTCTCAATGCTCCAGAAAACAGCTAAAGGACTGCCATAACAGGGAAAATGCCAGATTAAGAAAAAGGCTACTTAAAAGTGATAGGATCTTGTAGCACCCTGGCTGATTACTTCCCTACCTCTCACTGGCTCAGCATGAAGCTGGCCTGTGTTCCCAGTGCAGATCCCTGGTCCCAGTAAACTTTGTGTACATACTGGCAGCAGGTATGTATGGCCCAATCTGTCTGGTGGTGGTCTGAAGGACTCACCATCCCAGAAGTTGCCCTGCCTGTAGAAGGCAGTTCACAAAGTGCTACAGAACACTGTAGGAGAACATTCAAGTGGCTGCTTGGGGCAAAAGCTTGCTAGATGTAAGACATACAGTGCAGTACCCACAGTGAGGAAACTGTTTCCTAAGCAAAAGGGGACATTAATATCCATGTAAATAGGGGAATTTGTAGGGCCACGTGTGAAAGGAAAAAGGAAAGGAAAAATGGAAGGAATAAAGAAAGGAAAAAGGAAAGGAAAGGAAAAGAAAAGAAAAGAAAAGAAAAGAAAAAAACAAAAGGCAAGTTCAGAAAGGATCAGGGCAGCCCCTATTGTTTAACCTGGAGCTATTCTCTAAACTCGTATGGGTAAGTTCTGAAGGAGAGAGCTAGCACTGATCAATATGCAGACTGGGAAAGGTGTTCTTTTTTCCTTCTTTAAAAAAAATTTTTTTTTTAAATTTTGTAAGCTCCTGGCATTCAAGGAAAGTTCTGTCATAACTAGCTGGACACAAACTTAAGGAACAGATGCCTTAAGAGTCTAAATTCTAGTGATAAACATTAAAATATCAAAACACCTAGGTTTCAAGAAAAGATTACAAAATACAAGATACATACAAAGAAACCAGGAAGTGATAGCCTAGGAAAAGGAGTTTAAGGCATTAGAAACCATCAATAAAGAGGACCATACCTGGGACATATCAAAGACTTTAAAAAATGGTCCTAAACATGCTCAAACAGCTAAGGAAAACATGGACAAAGAACTAAAGGAACACAAACAATATCGCCAGAGAGATGGAAATTATGAAAAGGAACCAAACAGAACTGAAGACCACAGCAGCAGAAATTTAATGTTCTCCTGAGGGGTTCAACAGCAGATTGGAGCTGGCAGAAGAAAGAATCAGTGAACTTGAAGATAAGACAATTGAAATCATCCAGTGTGAGGAGCAGAAAGAATAAAGGAAAGTGAACAGAGCTGAGGAACCTATGGGACACCATCAAGCGTACCAACATACACATTGTGGGAGCCCAAGAAGAAGAAAAGGGGGCAGAGAGAATATCCAAAGAAATAATGGCTGAATACTTGCAAAATTTAAGAGAGACATGAATATTCACATCCAAGATGCTAAACAAACTTCTAAAAGGATAAACCCAGAGACCCACACCGAGCCATGTTATAATCAAACTGTTAAAAGCAAAGATAAAGAGAGACTTGAAAGCCTCAAGACAGAGGACCTCTGTGACCTACAGTGACATAGCAAGCCTGCTCCTAGAAACTAAGATACCAGTGGTGCCCAATTCCTAAAGTGTAATTTCCTAGCCTGGCTTTGTTGTCTGGGTGACATCTGCTGTTTCAATTCAAGAGAGTCAAATCCAAACTAGTAACTCCCTTCTGCCTAGGAAATAAAACCCAAATTCTACTGCTTAGCATCTAAAGTCAACTTAGTTTTACATTCCTTTTGAGACGCTCTAGTCCTGTGGTTTTCAAAATTTTGGTCTCAGGGTCTGTTTAACACTCTTAAAAACTGAGGACCCCAAAGAGCTTTTTGTTTATATGGATTTTATCTATCAGTATTAACCATATGTGGCAGTTTGATATTATTTATGAATTCCAAAAAGAGATATTGATTATGTTTGTAAACTGGTCTGTTCCGTTGGGCATAATATCCTTTGATTGATTTAAATTCAAAGGCTTTATGTTTACTTGATTAAATCAAGATCAGGGCTTTGATTTGAACATGTCTTTAGGGCATGCAGGGTTGAGTCCCTGTCCCTTTGGTGGGCTATATCAAGAACACAGAAGCAGATGTGTGAGAAAAGAGGACAGGAGCTCCACTGACACAGAAGAGGATCCTGCAGCCCTGGGAAGAGAGATGAGCCATTCACCTGATAGTTTACAGCTGACCTTGTGAAGAGACAAGAGCAGCTGAGCCCAGAAAGAAAGGAGCCCCAGGAAGAGAGACAAGCCCTATGCCAACCTACAGCTGAGATTGGAAGAAGCTGGACCCACAGAGGCTTAAGAGGGAAGAGGAAAGAGGAAAGCTGTACCCTCACAGACGTCACCTGCCATCATGCGTCAACATGTGGCAACAGAGTTTGGTAAGGAAATAACCTTGAGTTGGACTCTTTAGGGCCTTGTAATTGTAATCTTTTACCCCAAATAAATACTCTTTATAAAAGCCAACAGATTTCTGGTACTTTGCATCAGTGCCCCTTTGGCTGACTAATACATCATATTTGAAATTTAAAAATAATTTTTTAATATCAAAGTATATATTCTATTAGCCATCAGAGTGATAACTTCATTTCACATCACGTAGCCTAGGGAAAACTCCACTGCACTCTTTTGAAAAAATGAGAGTGAAGAAGGCAAAGAACATCTCAGCATTATTATAAAAATAGTTTTGACTTTAGAGGTTCTAGACTACACTTTGAGAACCTTGCTCTCGCTAAACCAAACACACTCTTCACTATCCCACCTATGCATTTAGCTTGGCCATTTCTTCTTTCTGGAATGTTCCTTTTCCCCATTTCTGCCTGTAAAAAAAAATCCTTCAAAGCTCAAACACCTGACTCTTCTAGCCATAAGTTTACCCTCTCTTCCCAAATACTCCATAGTATTTTGTACCTCTCTTAGAGGCCTTCTCCCAAGTCACCTTGCATTGCAGTTACTTGTAAGTTTGTCTTGTCTCTGCTTCTGGACTATAAGCTACATGAAAGCAGGTACTGGGTCCAAGGCATTTTTCTATCCCCATTGAAACACATGCAAATTAACATGTAATGGAAGATCAATACATAACTAAGTGAATGAATCAGCAGGCCTAACTAGACTTGGAAGAACAAGGAAGAGGATAATATCTGATTAGCCCTCACTGACCTTGATATTTAGACAAGGTTGCTAGATGTCCAAAAACTCACACTAAAACCTTAAAGGAACAAAGTTTTTAGAAACTGCTTAGAGCAATGATGGATACAGGTCACTATACATTTTGTCAAAACCTATAAAAGTGTACAGTGCAAAATGTAAACCATAATGTACACCATTGTAGTAGCAATGCTTCAATATCTGTTCATCAACTGTAACAAATGTAACATACTCATGTAAGGTGTTATTAGCGGGGAAAATGTGAGAGGGGGGAGGGGTGGGGTATATGAGAATCCCCTATATTTCCTTTGTGACTTTTCCATAACCTAAAGCTTCTTTGAAAATAAAGTTAAAAAAAAAAATAAGACACTGGGGGAACATACAGAAGAAATTGTCAGTATACATAAAAGATAACAGATCTTATGGTGACAAAAGGCACAATGTTTTTGGGGAGCTTTTGGATTGCAGAAGAGTTGCAACTGTGGCAGGGGAGGATCACTGGTACAGGTGTCATGGTGGGGGGACGTGTAGGGAGTGGTGCACCTGCAGCATGTGGAATGTGTTCATGTGGTCATGGGGTATTATCTCGGTGGGTGGAGACCTACACAATAACCAACAGAGTACTGAAGTCCCATCCTGGGGAGTCCTGTTACATTCTCTAATAAGAGTGGCAAGAATCTCTAGAGTACATGGGCAGTGCCTAGCGAAGGAAGACAGACCAATACACCAGCCAGGTCCTTGATATTGATGCTTATACTAATAAACCTTGTTCTTGTGATACTAGAATTTAGCCTAGTAATATATATTGCCTAGGAGTACTGCCTGAAAGCCTCCTTGTTGTTTAAATGTGGCCTCTCTCTACCCAAACTCAGCATATAAACTCACAGCCTTCCCCCCGGCATGGGACATGATTCTGGGGATGGGCCTCCTGGGCACCAAGGGATTATTACCAAGCACCAACTAGCAACGCATTTGGAAAAAGACCTTGACCAAAAGAGGAAAATATTAAATACAAATGAGTTTTTATGGCTAAGACATTTCAAAATGAGTTGGGAAGTCATACAGAAGTTACGCTTATGCACATCTCAGGAGGATCTCACTGACAGCCATGGTAAACAACGCCTCAAGAAGGGGTGCTCCTGAGGGCTCAAGCGACATCTGGACACTATAGGCAGGGCAGACAACCCCAGGAAATCGGTACCCTGTCAGTGGGCCTTACCTTGTAATATATGATAACCTACCTCAATGTATCAGAGTTAGACTCGTTTATAATTTTCTTACACATGGTTCTTCTGCCCTTTTTATTTTAACTTATAATTAGCACTATACCTGCTAAATATATGTCCCAGAGACTTAAATCTTCTGGCTGTTCATATACTGGTTGAGCCCTGAATCTCGGCAGAGTTGCAGCCAACACCTACTCTCCAGTTCATCTGACTCACCCAGGAAAACTAACAAAAGAATGATAATGGACAACACCCATCCCAAAAAAAGAGAGTATCTGCAACTGCAAGCAAGACAGTTCCATCCATCTGCCCCATGAGATCTAAGCGCCCTCTCAATCAGAAACAGAGTGGGCATCACCGTCCCCAAATCCTCAAGATTGAGGAATGAGCAAACATAAGGGAGATTGTAACTATGGACTAAAGTAGACATTATTATTCTAGTAATGGAAGAATTTGTAACATTGATATAAAGACAGTGGTCGTCAGAAGTTCTGAGGGGAGGGAGAGGGAAGAATAGGCGTAACATGGGGCATTTTTGGGACACTGGAATTGCTCTGCATGATATTGCAATGATAGAAACAAGCCATTATACATTTTGTCAAAACCTATAAAATGTGCAATGCAAAGTGTAAACCGTAATGTAAACTATAATCTATGCTTAGCAGCAATGCTTCAATATGTGTTCATAAATTGTAACAAATGTACAACACTTATGAAAGAAGTTAATGGTGGAGAGTGTGTTTGTGGGGGGGTGGGGTATATGGGAATCCCCTATATTTTTGATGTAACATTTATGTAATCTAAAGCTTCATTAAAAATATAGGAAAATAAAAGAAACTGCTTACATCACCCCTCATCCCTCTGGTCACTTAAACTGCTCAGGTTAAAGTGCTGATACTGCTGTCCTGATAAATGCAGTACAGCCTGGTCCCTGGGAAGCTTATTAAATCATAAAGTCAGAGGCTGGCTATTTGCCTAAGGAGCTATCACTGATGCTCCTGGGCTGCATATTGCCAAAAGAGACCTCACAGGGGAAGAGGACAATGTTTTCAGACGGATGAAAGGGCAGGAGGCCAAAGAAACTTGGCTGCACTGTTGCTTTCATCATTTCTGAATCTTGCTCGGCAAGCTCCAGATCTCTGTCTTGGCGCATGCCTGGGTCTAGAGATGACAAGCCCTTATTCTTTGTAAAAAAAATAATTGTGTGTTCTGAAATGACACCTCTATTATGATTTTCAAATTGACATCTCTGCTTTAAAGCAGAGGCATCCAAGCCTCCCCATTTCACACACTGGCAATTATCGTTTTAGTTATCCAATGATAGGCACTCATCTGATCGCTGCAGGGCCCCCTAGTCCTACGGGTGCACTTATAGCACATGGTGTAGTTGACAGCAAAGCCTGGCAGGCAATTCCTGCCCCTGCTGTGGGGTGGACCAAGGCAAGGTGGCACTGCTTAAAGGCTAACCTCAGGAAAAAACAGATGTTACCATCAGAGCTCATGGGCCTATGGTGTGGATAGGCCTTATTTTACTATCATCAAATATGAACAATTCCTGGGGCTCAAACAGTGCCTTTTGCCAGAAAAGCTTAAAAGCATCTTTACAAAACATTAATGTGTTCCTCAATTACTCTGTGAAGTGAGCAATAGATGGTAAAACATCAGAGCACAACATAATCACAGACACCAAAAAGAAAGAGGCTGGAAAGATAATTTATATGTGGTGTGCCAAGCATGTATCTAGCCACACAAAGCAGTCTTGACTGAAAAGTCCACCAGACCCCTCTGGGAATATCTGACCCTCTGCTGTTTAATGGGTGATTATTATTATTATTATT
>JAQZBX010019439.1:0-33794 GCA_029593785.1 Cabassous unicinctus
TTTTTTTCTTTTTAATGCAGTGATACGTGTAAAATGCTTAACATTATCTGGCCCATGGTAAGCATCGACAAGTGAGAGCTATCATCATTATTACTTGTAGCATTTTTATTGGCTGATGACAAACAGGGTGATTGAAGGTGGAAATGCCAATGTCAGTTCCATACCTGAGGAAGCTATGTTCTTAAGGACACCACAGAACTTGATAACATTAGCACTATTGGTCACTGTCACAAGGTAACTTGGAGGTGGCACAGACATTTTGTTGAGACAAATTTAATGCTGTGAACTTAAATTTCTAAAATATAATAGAATATTAATAAGGCAATTTGCCTCTTGTCTCCATCCATGTTTTACTGCCCATCCTTCATTATAAATATTATTCTTCTATATATTTTCTCAACTGTGCCTGCCAAAAGAATATCAAACATGTAAACTACCACACATCCTAGACTTCCCTGAAGTTAGCAATGTTTTGTTCATTGATGTATCCCAAGAAATGAAAATTCCACTAAATCAAGTTGGAATTACATTAGCTTTGTACTATTTGCTTTTTTTTTTAGGAGGTACTGGGAATTGAACCCTGGACCTTGTACATGCGAGGGAGACACTCAACCACTGAGCTATTCCCATTCTGCTGCACTATTTATGTTTTGTTCTGAGTCTTTTAACATGTTTAATCATACAAAGGAGAAAAATGGTTTCTCAGTTGCTTAGAAATGAAAAAAAGAACTATTGAATTCCAAACGTGGATTAAAAAGATGAGAAAATAATTAGTTGGATTAAAGGCCAACAATTATAGGCACAGACCCTTCATTCTCCTACACAGCAAAAATAGAAATTTTAGTATGTTTGTATTTTTCGGATTATTATTTTTACTGGCAAGAATCCAATTATCAGGAGTGCAATCACTTTCTGATCTAAATGTTATTGATTTTAAAAATGTTTGGAGAGGAATGGTATTCGTATTTTATCTTCTGTACACTGGGAGGCTTTTTCAGATGGGCTTAGACACATATGATTAATTTTAGTCTTCAAATATGACTAGAAGACGGATTATTTCTGGAAAATTTGAAATTGAGAATGGCTTCTCAATTAAAATTAAATTCTTTGCATTAAACATACAGCGTCGTGCATGTGACTCATGTGTTACCTCTTGCTATGCTTTTCCTAGTCCAGTGCAGCACAACGTAACAATGTCCCTGTGCTGTTCATGAGATGTAAGCGACCAGAGGGTCAAAACGTGCAAAAAAGCATGGCATTTTCAAAATTTAAAGCTGTATTCACTAGAACCTTTCGGCATTTGGAGTAACAGATGGAAACATAGAAAATGGAACAGCAGACACAGATGCCATGGTTCACTGGTCCCCCACCCTGTGATAGTCTAAGGATTTGGGGCTTAATTTTTGCTTTCTTCTTCATTCATTGCCACATTTTAAATGTGTTAATATTTTGTTACTGATATCTTTGGAAAAGAAGAGGCATGTATTTATTCATGTTATTGGATAATCCATGTTTTGCTTTTATTTTTGATGCACATTGGCATATCAAAAATAAAAAACTGCATATCTTTAATTTCAGACTGACTGTGATATTTGCATGGTTGATGACTATACACTGTTGAAAACAGCAATAATAGCTCATTACTGCTTCAAAATTATAAAAGGACTCCACATATTTAGTCAACTTTTCTGATTAACCTGAGAAGTTCTTATTTTGAGGCAATTAGGAGTAGAAAGTAGCAACTTTCTTCTTGAGAAAGGAACTGGTACTTGTATAGATTTTTCTATTAAGTCATGAGTCCATACATCAGCTGGAAACTGTGAATAGAAAGTGCACTTCAATTAGAAATGGCAACAACATTTTAGTACATGTAAATTTCACAACAATTGAGATCGAATGTATCTTTAAGAAAAAGAAAAAAAATAAGTCATTTTGATTAGTTTTAATGTTTTGTAATAAAACACATTAAAAAGTAAATGAAAAAAAAAAGAAGTTTCAAAAAGAAGCAGTTTTGAATTTACCAAAATTTTCTTTCACAAACATGCCTGTGACCAGAGAATCTATATTAGGAGAGAAGTTAAAACTTTCCTATCCCTTCTCCCATTAAATAGACTCTTGTGCCAAGTCATTTTGTTAGAATGGGAGGAATATCCACAAAATTATTAAAGAAGATCGATTATGAAATACACATATATGTTAAATGTGGAATAAAATGTAAACATAGAGAATTGTGTTTTTGTGTGGTTATGCATTTTGGTACTGTAACTCTGTGAAAGTCATAGGTGAGATGAATGGATTTATGTGAAAACTGGCAGGTATAAGTACATGCATTGCACAGCTGAATACCAAGAAATAATTTAATAAGTTCAACCTCTTATAGAATCAAACTAAATACTAAATTAAAATTTTAAATATTCTACAAATATTTAAAAGCAAATGAGAAATCTGGAGTCCTTCATAGAGTAAAAAAGTCAGAGGGAGCAGCCAGAAGCTGCTTAATGGAACCTGGAAGAGAAAGGAGAAGCCAGGAAGGGCTGCCGTTTGCATTGCCATGTGCAAGAAAAGCCAAGGAACGGGGATCCTCAGCAGCCAGCCCCAGAACTCCACAGTCTTCTTGGAGACAGCATTGCCTTGATGATGTGTTGATTACACCTTGATTTTGCACTTCTCCTAGCCTCAAAACTGTAAGCCAATATATTCCCATTGTTTAAGACTACCCATTAAAGGTATTTGATTTGGCAGCCAGGAAATGAAAATAATAGATGTGAATTTAGTATAGCATTAGTTCTTTTGAAAAGTGTGATGAAGGGATTGGCTTTATTAGTATATCCATGCACCAAGAGAATTTGTAATCCAGAGGTAATCTAATAATTTAGTTAACAATAAAAAACAAAGCTTCCTTATAAAAAATGTGAATGCGAGCTTCATTTGGATTGGTCAAAAAAGAAAACTTCAGGGGCTAGCTAAAATAATTCTTTCAAAAAGAATGTAGAACACACTGTTGGAAGGCAAGTTGGCTGTGTAACTCTAATTAAGTCCCTCTATCTCTCTAGGCCTCATGTCCTCAACTGAAAATGAAAGAAAGTATAAACAATCTATAAGATTATTTCAAGCTCTCAAATCGGCACTTCTGTATTATAGAGGGAATTCTTACATTGGAATATTTACATTTCTCCATCCTGGTTGGCAACACTCCAGGATAGGTCACCATTATCTCTCACCCAAGGTAGTGCCATAGTTTCCTACTGGCCTCGTCAGTCTTGGGAAAGTGTGGGGAAGCGTTGTACAATCCAGTCCATTTCCTTGATAGAAATTACAGCAAACTTTCTACATGAGCAATCAGACTTCATAGGAAAACTTTCAAATGGCTATTTATTTTTCTTAGGATAAAGCCTGAAATCTTTTCCAGGACCAAGAAATCTATGTGATCTCCACCCCTGCCAAGGAGCTGTTTTCATTTACGGACACTCTGCTTTTCAAGGACTTTATCCAGAATGCTCCTCAACAGCACAGACACCCCCTCTTCCTGCTCTTAGCTAAGATAACTCTTAACTGTCCAGGTCTCTGCTTACAGATAATTTGACTCGTTCAATCAGCAAATACTTCTGACTTCAGATTACATGCCAGGAATATTTCAAAGTACTGGTGATTTATCAATCTTTGTCCTGATGAACTTTAAACCACTTTCTTTTTATTTATCTTTCATTCACCTGTAAATTCCTAACCTCAGAGCTCACTATGCCTCAAACCTAACACTGCCTACTTGGCTAACAATAGGCACCAGTTAGCTGAAAGTATCAGGTATATAATATGCTGATGGCTGAACCAGTATCTGAGTCTTTTTTTTTTTTTTTTTTAAAGATTTATTTATTTATTTATTTATCCCCCCCTTGCTGCTTGTGTTCGCTGTGTCCATTTGCTGTGTGTTTTTTCTGTGTCTGCTTATCTCCCCCTTGCTGTGAGGTCTTGCTGCATCAGGCCACTGCGCCGCGCGGGCCGGCCTGCCCTCACAAGGAGGCCCCGGGAAGCGAACCCGGGGCCTCCCATATGGTAAACGGGAGCTCTATCGATTGAGCCACACCCGCTTCCCAGTATCTGAGTCTTTAGAGTAGGCTATTAACAAAAGTTTTAAAATATTTTGTCTTTCTATTTTATTAAAACACTATTTAATGTTAAAAGAATAAATTGGTCATAAGAATATATGACTATTATATTAGAAGCCATTCATCTAAATTATAGTTTTGGGATATCTATTTCTATCAACTTCCCAGATAATTGGCAGCTTTCCTTTAGGGACAATAATCTTGTCATTCACTCTCTGAATTATTGCTAACCTGAGAGAGACATTGAAAAGTTAACATTGTTCTGTCTTTGCTTGTTCTCTGTGAGCAGACTAAGTTGCATTTCCATGAATTTTATCAAGGAGACTATCACATTATCTAGATAAACTTAATTCAATTTGATTGCTGTACTCCTGTCTTCTAATTATCTTTATAACATAATCTTCTACCTTGAACTTTGAAAGCCATGGTGATTTTCATATCTATATTTCCTAGAGAGAGGAGATTCCTACAGCTTCTAAAAAAGACCAGAATTTAATTTGAACTATAACTACTCACCAAGTTAGACATAGGTCTATAGTTTTTGTGATTATGTTTCATAAGATATAATGGATTCATATGAGTAATAATAAGCTATTTTATATTGGAGTTAGACTGTATAGTGGGAAACTATATAAGGTATTCAAATTTGTATATTTATATAAAAGTAGATACATCTTTATGAACTGTTTCAGTAAGTCAGGGACTTACCAAATGCCTTCATGTACAAGTATAATTACCTTAACTTGCCCTATTCAAGTTACTTAATTAGAAAATCCAAGTAATATTTCTTTAGTGGATTAATTTTTAATAATTAGCGTTTCTAGATTCTTATACCATTATCTAGTAAAAATTCACACATACATTAAGACTGAGTAGACAAAAAATAAAAACAAAAGCATATAAAAGGATGATATCATCATCATTTGGAAATGAATTTATGGTAAAAAGAAATAGTAAAGTGTGTTACCATCAACTCTATCCTTTTACACACATTTACAGTCAAGTTAGTTAAAACTTCTATATACATTAAGCATCAGTACTTCTTCACAGCCTTCTCTTATCTCCTAATAACCTATACTCTAAGTTTTAACTCCATGATTTAGTCTTCATATTTAGTTCATATTAGTGAGACCATGCAATATTTGTCGTTTTGTGTCTGGCTTATTTCACTTAGCCTAATGTCTTCAGGATTCATCCATGCTATCCTATGTGTTCCAATTTCATTTCTTCTTACTGTAGCATAGTATTCCATCATATGTATATACAACTTTATTTATCCATTCGTTGGTTGATAGACACTTGGGTTGTTAACATCTATTGGCAATTGTGAATAACGCCACTTTGAACATCGGTATGCATATGTTTGTTCATGCCAGTTTTCGCTGGGTTATTAATGTGATTGTGGCTGAAAAGGGTAGTCTAGGGATGTAATTGTCAATTGAAAGAAAGCTAGAGAAAAATCTAAGGACTGAATAACACAGTGAACCCAGAGGTAGATGAGAATTGTGGTTAATAGTACAAATGCAAAAATGTCCTTCTGTGAACTAGAACTGATGCATGTTACTATTGCAGGGTGGTGGGAATGTGGAGAAGCATGGGAAAAATACAATTAATGTAATCTATGGACTATAGTTGACGGCAATACTGTAATATTCTTGCATCAATGCCAAAGACGTTCTGTGTCGAAAATAGGGGGGTATGAAAAAAATATTTCAAATGTACATTATAGACCATAGTGGTAATAGTCTGATGATATTATATCATCTGTAACAAATGTTCCACAACAGTTTGGTGTGTTGGTAAAGGGTTGTAGTGTGGGAATTCTAGACATGTGCATGATTGTTTTGTAAGTTCATAACTTCTATAGTAAAAATATATTCAAAAAATAAATAAACATTAAAAAAATAGTAAAAAGATGTTTTATGACAATTGGACTTACAAAAAAGTAAAATATTTAGCAATGCCAAGTATTGCCACGATGTGGAAAATGGTAAGTCAAAGTATGCTGGCAGTGGTCCAAAATTATAAAACTTCTTTGGAAAGCAACTTGGCAATATTTAAAAATGACAGCACTGGGTACTCTACAACCTCGTAATGTTACTTCTAGTTATAGCCCTAGAGAAAATCTCTTGTGTGTGCATGGAACCCTGTCTAACAAGGCTTCTTTTAAACCTTTTGTTGTGAAAATTTGGAAACAACAAAAATGTCCATCAGTAAAATAAATTGTGATATAATCATACTCTGAGATACCAAAAAAAGCCACAATAAAATGCTTTGATTCTTTAATTTGACCAATATTTACTGCATACCTATTACGTACCATGTCTTCTTATAGACTGAGGATAGAGCAGCAACAAACAAACAAAAACAATAACAAAACAAAGACGCAGACCTCATTTCACCTGGATTACATTGCAATTGGGGAAGCCAAGATATGTCAGAGCATGATAAATGAGAAGGAAAATACACAAAGATAAGTGAATAATCATTCATGGAAGGGGAAGCTGCTATTTCAGAGAAGGTGATTCAGTAGAGCCAGAAACCTGAATGAAGTAGTGGAGCCAACTATGCAATATTGAGGATGATCCTAGACAGAAGGAACAGTAAGGTCCAAAGCACAAAAGTTAGAGGAGTTATAGATTACAGTTTTCACCAAAGTACCTGGAATAATGGAATTGCCATTTTACTAATATAGACAAGACTGGGAAAGAAGTATTCTGGGGATGGGAAGAATAAAAAATTTGATTTGAGACACATTAAATTTGATAAGCACATCAGGCATCTGATGGGTCAATTTATGATGCTGGAGCTCAATGAAAAAAGTTGAGGATTCGAGGAATATATTTGGGAAACTTGAGTCCATAAATTGTTTACAAACCAGGGTACTGATTATGACTACCTAAAAGGTAAATATAGAAATTTAAGGACTGTACCTTAGATGACAACAATATTTAGCGATTAGGAAGATAAGAGAATAGAAAATTAAATCCAAAGCTATAGGGGGAGACCATAATATAAAATTAAATAATAGAGGAAATCACACATATGACAAATTAAGGTTGTATTTGTGTCTTGGCGGGGGGGGTTGGGGGATGGTGGGGTGTTTGGAATGACAGCCAGAAAAATGTTAAAAGTAGTTACCCTTTTAAAATATATATATAAATAAAAGTAGTTACCACCTTCTAGGTGCTAGGTGGTAAGATTTTGGATAATTTTTATTTTATCTTCTATGCTTTAATGTACCATTGTATTAAAGTGCCTAACACTTTTTCTTTTGTAAGTTTTTGTATTTTTCCTAGAAGCAAGCAATTTATGCAATTCAATATCCTTTATGTTTCTTTTATTATTTATACGAACGAAAGCCCTGGGAAGAAAGAATTTTCATGAGTGTGAGATTGATAGTCTCAGCTGAACCTTAATGTACATACCAGAATCCATGTATTTTTACTGTGCTTATCATATAAGAGAAAGCTTTCAAATGAATTGTGAGGAAAATGATAAATTAGACAGGAGAAAGTACTGTACAAGTTTTGTGGTACAAAAAGCATAATTTAAACCACTTTTGTCTTAACTCAACACTTATACATCCTCAGCAATGCCATGGGTGTCTGTGCGTGTGTGAGTGTACATGTATGTATGTGCATTGGATAAAAAGTTCACACGACATTAATACAGTACAATGTGCTGCTTCATGCTAGAATAATAAATATTCTTTTAAAGAGGAATGATGGGAAACCTGGATTTCACCATCTCTACGAAAGCATTTCTAATGTTTTCGGAGGACAAATGACTATTAGCATTCTCAATATATGCAAAACACCATTGAAGATTTACCTCAATATAAATATATGGAAATATCACAATCAAATGCCAAACTGAAGTAGGAACATAGCTAGATGATCCAATCAGCAATGTTATTTTAAGTGACTTGGGATAACTTCAAAAAGTTCAACTTCTTAGACAAGTATACCATTGTACATATTGCCAATTTTTAAAAAATAATAATAAACAGGAAGGAAAATTGCCTTTTCCTATAAGGAGGCACTTAAACTTCTTTAGAGGATTTTTCATTTCACTGACATAATCATGATTATGCTCCTGATTAATTCAAAAGAGGAAACCTTAATATTGCAACTTACCCTGTAGACTCTCCTCTCCTCCACTAAAGATGTTTTCTCCTCTTGACCTCAGAGCCTGATCTCTCTCTCTCTTTCTCTGTCTCTCTCTCTCCCTCTGTCTCTCATACACACACACACACACACACACACACACACACACACACACACGACTGGGTTTTAACAGTTTTGACCCCACGATCGTTAATATTATTCTTTTTGTTTATTGTCTCAGTGGCTAATGGCTAAATATCTAAGCTAATGCCACAGCAATCTCCAAAGACTAAGCAGAAAAGCCAGATGGTGCACTATGTTAATAAGAGGAGAAGTTCAACTAATGGTGGCAGACAGACCATCTGTAGAGAAGGAACTTCCTACCTTTTGTGTGAGAACATGTCGGGATCTTTGAGTCTTGCCATTCCATTTCTTTGGAAGTTTTCTGAGTTTTCTGTTACACACCACTCGTGGTGTTGAATGATGCATACAATAGCTGTGTCAGACTGGACATGTTAATGAGAGCTTTGCATTTATCTTCTTCAGAAATGATTATCTGGAAAAAAAAAACAAATTAAGTTTGTAAACAAAACTTTCAGAGTATTATGACAATTAGAAACCATGCAATAAAAATGTCTATTCCTGCTCATGTAAAACTAAAATGGTACTTCACTTATTTCGTACCGACTATTTTGGATTGTCATGAAGTGGAGTTAGTGTGGATGGTGGGTTCTGGAAAACCTAAACATCCAGGCAATAACAGAAAAACTACTCTCAGTGATCTATACGTTGTTATTTTCAGTGCAACCAATAGAAAATATGAGAAACCTTCTTTTAACAATTATAATACACTAATGTTTATGGACAAAAACAGAGATTTCCAGAATTTTTTCATCATTTAGAATGTTATGTACAAGAGTAATTTTTCTTAGGGCAACATTATGTCATCATTATGTGCTAGATTAGGTATATTCCATATTCAGCCAAGGGCTGCTGATGCAAAGGACCAGAAATCTGTTGGCTTTTATAAAGGGTATTAATTCGGGATAAGAGCTTTCAGTTACAAGGCTCTAAAGAGTCCAACCCAAGGCTGCTTTCTCACCAAAGTCATTTGCCACGTGTTGAAGCAAGATGGCAGGCAATCTCTGTCTGGTTTCTCCTTCTGGGGTTTCCTCTTCCTCTTAGGGCTCCGTGGGCCCAGGTTCTTCCCGACCTCAGCTGTAAGCTGGCATAGGGCTTGCCTCTCAGGGCTTCCTATATCCAGCTTCTGGCACAGGGCTCGTTTCTTTCTGGGCTTTCTTAGCTGCTCAGCTGTAAACTATCACAAATGGCTCATCTTCCTTCAGGGCCACGGGATTAAAGTTCTTTCCTCTTCCATGTCTATGGAGCTCTCTCTCTTCCTCTGCGTCTTCTTGAGTGAGTGTCCATTTATATCAACCCACCAAGGGGGCAGGATTCAGGCCTGAGTCACACCCTACTGATGTGGTCAAATCAAAGGCCCTAAATTGATTTTATTAAGTAAACTTAAAACCCTTGAATTTCATACAAACAAAGGGTATTTCACCAGAGGAACAGCCAGTTTACAAACATAATCTTTCTTTTGGGGAGTCACAAAAAATAATCTCAAACTGCCACACTCCAGTGTGACTGTATTAGCATGACTAGATTGGAGCTTTTGATTTAAGTGGCCTGTAGAATTCCTGTTCACCATTACTCTGCAACTAAAACATGTCAGGGACACTGGCAGCTAGTCCTGACAGCTCACATTCCTCTAGTGTTTCTGGGTTTGTATATGTGTATATGTTAAAATAAATAATAACAAGCTAATTAGTTCCTGGAATATCTAATGTTTGAATTTATATAAAAAGAAACTTTAATAATGAATGACCTCTTAGTATACAGGAAGTTCAGTGCACACTATTTCTTTGACAATATTTTCAAACTTCTAACAGAGTTGTCATTATGCAAGCATCGTTTCAAAATATATTTTTCAGTGGAAAAAAACAGCAATGTTAATTTACTTTAATATTCCAGGTTCTAGGAATACTTGTCAGAGTTGAATTTTGGGTCACCCACATACTACTGCAAGTATATTATGGAGAGAACTTATATAATTTATATATCTTTATACATAAAGATATGTTATGAATATATTATATAATTTTGTTCTTTTTTTTTATTTCTTGCTCTCAGAAATTAAACTCTAATGAATATAATTTTTTATTTAGGATTCTTGTTATGGACTGAAAATGTAGTTTTCATTGATAACATGTCAAACTGAACACTTTAGCGAAAAAATACACGCACAAACACACAGATTGGTAGTACTAATGTCACAATGTAATTGACTGTACCTCCACAGTTCAAATTCATGCAAATAATTCATTTATTCATTATTCATAATTTAATTCATCAAATATTTATTGAGTGATTAATTTCCTAGGCAATAACTAAGGGAAAGGGTATTAAGAAGAGACTTGACATAATAAGATTTTGCATTTTTGCTCTGTCATGCTGATAACTGTGTGGGAGATGGCACAGAACTGGAATCTGGGAGACTGCTTAGTCCAGTGAAGCCAAAGAGATGGTATTTCATGATAGCTGAAATAGTGAGGAAGAGATGGCTTCTAGAAACATTTAGGAATAAGTAATTCATAAGAGATTGGAGGAGACCTAAAAAGGAGTCAAGGTTGACTCATATTTCTAGAATGGTTTCTATTGTAATGCTGCTATGGAGAGAAAGTTTAAGAACAGACGAGACTCCCTGATTGACGTATTGTGTTTGAAGTGCTCACTTGGTATTTAGATATGAAATCAGAACCTCAGAAATCTGGTCTGGAGATATTGATGTGAAGGCTAGCAACCTGAAGGGCCGAGATAAAACCGTGGGAGTAGATGAGACCTTCAAGGAAAGTATAGAGTAAGTAGAGTAGTGGGGGAAAAAAAAATAATATCCTAAAGAAAACTAGCATTTAGGGGACATTAGGAGGAGAGTAAACCACGGAGGGAAAAAAAAAAAGTAGGACATAGCAGATTATAAATAGATCAAGGTTAGTGGTTTGTCAAGGAAGCCAAGTGGGTAGCAAGTTTCAAAAAGATTAACAATAGCAAATGTAGATGTGAGTTAAATTACTTAAAAGCAAAACTGTAAAGTGTCCATGACATTTTTCTATTTCAGTAGGGTAGGGGACCTAATAACCATATTTCAGTGAATTGGAGAGTTAAAGAAGGAGGAAGTGGAATGAAGTAGACTGATAGTTTTTTGAGATATCTGGATGTGAAAATGAATGCATCATTATCTAGAGGGTTTAGATAATGTCATACTTTAGAACAATAAAGTTTTATACATATGTAAATTTGTCATGCTCTGTTGAAGCCCAAAGCTCAATATTCTAAAGTTTCCCTTGCCTGCATGTACTCCCAAAAGTATTGTTGTAAGGATAAAATGTATTTTCACAACAGACCTTGTGTAGTACCTGGCCTTTAGTTTTCTGGGTTATTTGTTTTTGTTGTTTTCCTGATGGAAACATACCAGAGGCAATTCTTCCCTGGCCTTTGACCATAACTGAATTCTTTTCTGAATTTGTAGTGATTGCATTAAACCACCATTTTTCTATTTTTCTAGGTATCTGGTGTGTGTGATCTCAAGCAAATAATATGTACCTCATACATATTACTTAACCTCATTAGAGCTCAGTGTTGACATTTGTTAATGGTGAGAGGGACAAAGTATTGGGTGGTTGTCTTAAGTCTCTCTCAGTCCTAAAAACCCATGTACTTATAATAACTTTTCTTTTAGGACTGTCGTTTATTAAATTAATTTATTATAAACTTTTACTTCTATGGGAAGTTGTAATGAATATAGGGTAATGAAATAATTCCATGTAAAATTTAATTTACTAAATATTTCTGAATACATACTATGTCTCAAGCATTATATTAAATTCTGTGAATAAATGTAAACATAAAAATAACAGATACCATGTAAAAATATTTGAGAAAGTTGTTATTATTTTCAAGTAAAAATTTAAGTGTCTAAGAAGTTGACTTATACCCATAAAATAAGATTATGCTTTAGAGTGTATGATATATAGCTTTAAAACAGCTTTGAATTTCTTTAAAAAATAGTTGTAAAATTCACATTCCTAGATCAAATTATTGATCCTAAATGTGTTCAGAGTGTTTTTTTAATTTTGATTGTTACTTTGATAATTAATGAACAGTTTTGCAAATTATGTGCTCTATCAAAAAGGTATAGGACCACCTTTTTTATGTTCTTAAAATTGCATTCTAATACGTTTAGAACCATTTATACTAAAAGATGCTATTTCCTAAAAAGCTCAATGGTGTTAACCTGAGACTATTTTTACATATTTAAAAGATACATACTTGCTTACATTTCTTCAGACTACACCCAAATACCAATAACATTAAACCCTTTTAAATAGGGAGAAAGGAAATAAAGAAAATGTATCAATGGCATGAAAGGACAGATGGTTTTTGCATGCTGTGAAGGTTTCGTTTCTTATGTCTTTGTTTTTTTTTTTTTTTAAGAATTTAGCAGCAGCTACAAATGTTGTTAAAACTCATGCAAAAAGCATTCTTTTGGAAGGTGCGAAGAAACGTGCCTGTGACCTTGATGCCTACCGAATTTAACAGGTTGATGATGCCAACTAAAAAATTGGTGTAGATTTTTAATTCTGAATACATCAAATGAACTGAATCAAGGCATCATGTTATTTTGCCATGAAATGCAGTTATCTCTTTATTTTCCATTCTAACTCTTACTTGTTTTCCATTGTATGCCACTTTCATTTCACCCTTCCTTTCTTCTTAGAATTAAATAAATGATTTTTCATGGCCATGATATCAATGATGTTAAAGGACAAATCATACTTTGTATGAAAGTATATCCCCATATAATTAAAAAAAACAGCCAAAATAGTATTCTAAAATATAAAAAAACGAATTACCATTCCTAGAAAAATTTAAATTTCATAATCATAATTTAAAACTTATCAATGAGACTTTCAGTATATCTGTAAATTAACTAGTTTGCCATCATTCTGTCTTTTCTTTCTCAGTCATGTTAAAAATGTGACATTTTGATGTACTCAAATTTAATTTAAATTGCTTCTTTAAGAGAGATTCTAGCAATATATTAGTATGCTCTTAGATATTTAAATAGATGAAAATGCTTGGAAAGTTAAAATGTTTTTATTTGGCCTTTTCCAAATGTTTTCTGTTGTTGTTTATTAACACATACATACACACACACAGTCTTTCTTTGGCAGAATGCGATGGGATCACACTATAGCAGAGATTCAAAAAACCTTGAATAAAAGAACTACAAAATGTCATCTGAGTGAAATCTACTTGAATGTTGCAAGGGCTATAGAATGTCCATCCATCTTCTGTAATATCAGAAATAAGCATTCTTCGCCATGTTGGTAGACTGTTTGGGAGAAAATGTTCAGACCGAGTTTAATTTTTAAGAAACTATTTTGAACAAATGTTTCAATTTGATTACATTTGTCTCCACATATTAAAAACAGATAGTGAGGGTCAATCAAGAAGTTTCTTTCATACTTGGTTTCTCTCAGAATGAAGCAAGTGGATATTTACAATTCTAAAACTCCAAAATAGTTGAAGAAACGAAGCATGGCTTTCTTCTGTCCATTAAACTACTGGGAAGAGATAGAAAATGAAATAAACCTAAATCCAGTTACACTTCACTTCACGCAATAGGAAGGAAAGTCAGCCCTGCAATAAAAATTAAAATAAAACATTTATTACTTCTTATGTTGCATCTGGCATTTAATTGACATGTGTAATGAAATAACGAAAAATGTTCAAATCAAATTTTATATTTGCATAGTGTCATTCATCTAAAAAGTAAGTTCTAACATGATCAAATAGTTAAGCAGAATCTGAAGAAGCCTGAAATAATGCTGATTGCTCTAAGTCTATTATTCTATTGCAGAGTAGATATTAAATTGATCACTCAAATAAGAATTGTTGCTCATATGTCATTATACTTGCTAAAGCCGTGGAAGGGAAGAGGTTTCTGGAAAGTCTTCTATCCTTTTGTGACTTCTTGTACTCATTTGACTGTTTCCTTTTAGGGTTCAGTGCCAAGCATAACAATATTAAGGTGTCTATGTAAATATTTTTGACTCTATTATAAAAAATACGTGGGAACCACTGAAATAATGAATTGTCCTAGTGGGAATTCAATTGTTCTCATCCTTTTTAATATTATTAGATATTTGAACCACTGATTAGACTTTTCTTCTCTTTTCTACCACTTGATTTCACATTTGCAAGTTCCTTCTGTCAGGGTGTTTTTGTATGCTTACAAAATAGTCACCCAGATCCTATGACTTCGTAGTTTATCAATCAGCTATAGCTATTGCATAGGGATTTTCAGGTGTCTATAAGATAAAGGCATATTACAGAAAGAGGCAATGGAGGGTGAGTGCCTGTGATGGAGCAGGGCAATTATCAAAACTGTACATGAAGAAGGTACTTGATCACCTAGAAGTTACCAGGTTACCAAGGGACAAACAAGTAAATTTCTTACTCATAATTTAAAGTGATACCCATGTGCTACTACCAAGGACAAGCTTAGAGAACTTCACAAATGATAGATGTATAAATTAATAAAGGAAGGAGAGTTGGAAATGGTGTGGTTTGTTTCTAACCACTGAGAAGAACCCTACCTATTTTAAATAAGGTTTTGCTTTTTTCAAAATATTCCCTAGGATTACAGAAAAACACAGAATATTCAGTTACATTGTATACTGTTGTAAACCAGAAAGACATTTTGTCCTTAATAGAAATGAAAATGATTTATTAGTTATAAAATTAATACCTTATAATTCAAACAACTTTATTTTCTTTCAACCAATGACTTATTCAGCATGTATTTAAGGCAATGAAATGCTGTATAATACATTAATTATCCTGAATGTCATACGTTACAATATGTTTTCCTATATGACTTTAAAATATTTTAGAACTTGAGAGGCTAATGACTCATTTCTTTCCTTTAAGAAGAACTTCTACAAATACAATTCTCACCTTAAAAATCAGATGTTGAATGTTGTAGTTTTCATTGAATTGCTACTGTTCATTTAAACATTTAAATCTTTTCATTTATCTTTACATGACAAATAAAATTAAACATTTTCTACCTACATTATGGTGGTATTTTTTATTATAAGAATATTTGTCAAAACAGTTCTTGTGACTATTATAATTATAGCCTTGATGTATCTGTAGTATCTTTGCTGCAAAAAGAGAACATGAATTGAAAGAAAATTTAATTCCATTCAAATGAAAACCAAAGAATATTAGCCTGAAAACTAGTAGAAGTACCTAATAGCCTACTACTATCTTCTTTCATTTGAGACATATATGATCCATCTATATCTATCTATATATACATACTTTCTTTAGTTATCCTACCAAGTTATTAGCAAATATTCCAAACCCAATAATCACATATAATCACTACTTTAGGGGAATGTCTAAAAAGCAGACAAAGAAGAAGCTAGTTTACTGGATAATCTACCCCAATCAGTATCTAATTACACATGAATTGTTGTGTTTTTAGAAATATACCTTAATGTTTGGTATCACAGTTGTAGCATAATTATACTTAATTCAGAGAAATTCAGATGAAATGATATGAAAATAAGCAATAACAGGTCTGCTCTAACAAAAGTAATTTAATGTTTAGGGGCAAATACCAGCTAGTCTTTATTGTACAGGGAAAACATTCTTGGATATTTCATTTCCACTCAAGCCATAGATAATTGTTTGCATATTTAAAAAACTCAGAAGAACTAAACATGCCATTTATTCAATGTATTTATAAAATCGCAAAAATGTTTTAGGAATTATATTCCTATATGAATTCCTTATAATAGAAAGCATTTTCATGGCCATTTAGTAAAAGGCCAGCAAAATTCAGAATGTTGGCATTTTCTTTCAGCTTCTCTTGTGACTCAGAAAAGCCCGCAAAATTTTAACGATGGTTTAAATAGTATATTATATTTTATCTTCTTCTTGATTCTCCTAATCACTCTTAGTGAGCTAATACCCACAATAATGTTAAAAGGTGGAATAAAGGAAAGACACGACATAAATAATTTGGATAATTCACAAACTGAAATTTGATTCTTTACTTCTTGAGAATAGATTATATACACAACCACAAAATATGAGAAAATCCAGGAACAAAAGTATCATGGTCCAAAATATCTTGGCAGTACCCTGTTTATTTTCTGAACATTTTAGAGGAATTTTCAATTAAAATTGATTGTAATTAAATTATTTTGGGTAGAAATATGTCCTAAACTTTGATTAATTTGATCATTTTCAGCATTTTCAAATCTTTAAATTATTTCTTAAAATGACACCAAATTGTTTTATTGCCATGTATGTAGACTTACATGCTCTCATGCTTTTAAAGATTTAGCTGTCTCTTTTTTTTCATTACTCCTGTAAAATATGATTGATTTGGTTTTATATACATGCAGAATGTATCAAGTATTTCCCATTCACGAAAGAGAAATTAAAGGACCTTTATTTTTCTGCAGCAGTCAAAATAATGCATACATAGAAATTTATAATACTAAGACTGCATGCCAGGAGGAAGCTCCAGGAATCAATCTCTCTACCAGAACAACTATTAAACAGGTAGGAACTGTCTGAATCAACTATTTCAGAACTCCAGAGTTTAATACAACACTGTACAGTATCCAGGGAAGAACAGGAGGAAGAAGCTGGTAATTATGGTAAATACCAGTAAATTGCTCTCTCCATGGGGCAGTTACTGACCCTCTTCCCACACTGTCATGGCAGGCAACAGGGCTTCTTGCCTGTGGCATAGCTCACTGGTGCCAGAAAAGGACATAAAAACACACTTTTCCAAGATCTGGGCGGGAGCTGAGGGCTGATCATTTTTAATTAGCAACGTTGAATCACTGGGGAACAGCTGTGAGGGTGGCCATTGTTCCAACCCACCCTGGACAAAGGCGGGAAAGGCGACAGTAAGCTTCCTCCAAGCCGTACAGGCTGCATTGGCCGGGCAGGGGCTGCTTCAAGAAAAGTGCAGCTTTGGTGAACCCTGGAAGAAGCTCCTCACGCCCATCTTGGTTCCTTCTTCATTCCCTCCCCAGGGCATTTGGAGCTGCCCTCCTTGGCTTTTATAACCGGGAAAGACTGACCTTGGAAACTGCTCTCTAGCATGCCCGGCCTCCCAGAATGTGACTTTCAGGTAAAAGCAGCCTGAGACAAGGAAAAGCTGTGTGAGAAACAATTGTGGCAGATTGCCTGAGGCAAAGGTTTATCCATCTTAATTCTTGCAGTGGAAGACCCAGGAGGGGTAGATCTTTTTTCCTAAGAAATAGATGGGATATTCAAACTATTGTAAACTGGATAACTCCTAAGGCCACTAGTAAGTACAACCCTAAGACAAGACAAAAGCCCAGAAAAGGAAGGGAGGACCCTCCTGATCCAGAGCTGAAGTCTGATGCTAATTTGCCAAATTAGCAAAAGCCAATTTGCTAAGACTCTGCAAACTGGTTTTGGCTTAGGTTTGCTTGATTTTGTTAGCTCCTGACACTCAAGAAAAGCTGTCATATCACCGGCTGGTTACAAAGACAAGAAACATTGTAAAGTATTAAAATGTACAATAAACAGCAATAGATTACAAGACAAATAAAGATGAACCTTGAAGACATCATGTTGAGTGAAATAATTCCTAAACAAAAAGACAAATGTTGTATGATCTCACTGATATGAAATAATTAGAATAAGCAAACTCATAGAGCCAGAATCTAGGCTATAGGTTACCAGGGGATGATGTGTGGGTAAGGGATAGGGAATTAAGCCTTAAAATGTAGTTTCCATTTGAGAAAATGGAACAGTTTTGGTAATGGATGGTGTTGATGGTAGCACAACTTTGTTAGCACAATTAACAGCACTGAATTATATATTTTATTGTGGCTAAAAAGGGAAATTTTAGGTTGTAGACATACTACTAGAATAAAAATTTAAAGAAAAAGATTACATGCCAGAAATTTGCTCGAGAAAAACTTGCTCATGTTGATTTTCTTTTTCCGTTCACAAGCAACATATTTATAAATACCAAAACAGCCTTCTTGAAAACAGTCAAATGGCCAAAGTATTATTTGATGAGTCTTTTACTCATGCTATCGCACATGAGGTGCTTTTAGGAGCCCATTTATTTGGGGCCTGTTTCCTATCCCCAGGCATGCTGCAGTTGTTCCAGTGGTTTAGGACTTCCCTTCCAGTGTCTAGATCTCTCAGGGTGGCATGGTCAGGTTTCTTCACTCACTTTTTCCAGACTCTGCAATACCGACGTGCCATTGTATGTCACATTGCACATTGCAGCAAGACAGAGACTCAAAACTGCATAAAGTGGTATGAACCATTAAATAATTTGATACATTAATTTCTATTAAGACCATTTAAGCCTTAGTTCTCAGATAAAATATGTGTAAGTCCACAGTGACCTTCTGTTGACATGCTGGTTTTGCAATCTCTTGGATTAGATGACCATGAGAGAGGAAAGGTTAATGTTTATGAGCGTCTATTTCATTTAGGAAACAGCCCTTGGTGGATGGACAATGGGAACTTTACTAAAAATTAGTTTTGAAAGCAACCAGGAAAATCTTCGTAAGCTATTTTACTTTCTGGGCTGCTCAAGCAAATGTTATGAAATGGGCTGTGCGAAACAATGGTAATATACTCACTCATGGATTGAGGCTGGGAAAAAGTCCAAATCAAGGCATCATCAAGGTGATGCTTTCTTCTGGAAGAATGTGGTGTTCTGGACTGGCTGCTGGTGGCCCTTGGTCCTTTGCTTGTCACAGGCAAGGCTCATGGTAACATCTCCTGGTCTCTCCCTTCTCTTCCAGGTTCCATTAGTGTTCAGCTTCTTGCTTCCTGTGACTTTCTCTCCCTGTGTCTGAATTTCATTCCACTTATAAAGAAGTCCAGTAATAGGGTTAATTGAGGTGGGCCACACCTTAACTGCAATAACCTCATCAAAAGTTCCTACTTACAATGGGTTCACACCCACAGGAATGGATTGGGTTAAAGAACATGTTTCCTAGGACACATACAGCTCCAAACCACCGCATAAGCCATTCACTCATCATTCATTCATTCACTCAGGACATTTTATTGTGTCAGGCCCTGAAGATAAAGAAGAGAAGAATGCAGAGGCTCCCCATATCCTCTTGGAGTTTGCAGTCTAGCAGGGATACACCCACATGACAGAAATCTGCGCACAGCCTTTATTCTGCTCTCTGCCTGGTGCCTAAAGTAAAAATAGGAACAATGATAATTCTAATAACAATGATGAAAGTTATTATTTGGGTGTTGATTAGGATTAGTAAACATACTTCCTATTCAACTCTAGAAAAAGTTGTGAAGAATTATGAATCTTAGACTGCCATTTTATTCACTTTTTTTATCACCTTGGTAACACCTTTCCTCTCATATCAGATGCCAAATAAATCACTTTTTCAGATCCACTTATAAGGCTGCCTGCGTTAAAAATATATATATTACTGCTCCTTTTGTTTAGTTCCCTCTCTGCCCATATACAGCACGTTGAATCACCTGAGCTTTTTGAAACCATTATCTTTAAAGCTACATTTATATTTGAAATCTTATTTTCTCTACAGAGAAACTGGTTAAAAAAAAACAAAACACAACTCATAGGGAAGGATCACTCTGAAAGATATCGCTTAGAAGCATGTATGTTTTGTAATTTGTTACATTGATCTTCTTGAGAGATTGATTACTGACTTTTGTGCTGCATAATTTTGGAGACCTTTGCTTCTAAAGAATCCAATGAAAATCACATTGGTCCTTGCTATTCATATATAAAAACATTTACAAGCCTTGTGGTATGTCTGTTCCTCCCTCACAGCTCCCACTGTACTCGCTAAACTCAGCACCACTAAGGAAGCATTTTACCTTTTGTTAGCTCCACTTTTCCAGAAACTGCAGAACACCCTGGATATAGTTCTAAATACTGGCAAGACTCATATTCCAAAGCAAAAGTCAGATACACAGGAGCACAAGTCCTGAAAAGAATGACATTTTGAAGACTTTTTTGTCCAAATGAAACCAACTTTTCTGGATATTCATAAGGTTAATCTCAAAGTTAGGGTTTTATAGAAGTATATCATTAGGATGAAAGAACAGTGATTGCAAATGTAAGAATCTTCATGTTTCTCCTTCTGTCCATTTCTCTTCTCTGTACATAGACCTTAGAAACTAAAGGCAAACTATGCAGAATGTTGAGATTAGTAGATTTTAAAACTGGTAGCATTTTGGTAAATTTGTAGTCTCTTGGGCAATATTTTTATGGATGTCTATGCTGTTTGCTCTAGTGCATTTATAAACTCATTCCTAGCCAAAATCTACATAGGGGATTTCTGAATATAGTCATGACCTCTGAGTGATTATTTTCTGAAAAAATAGTCCTAAAGTAACAGTTGAATAGCCCACTTCCCATAAATAAATAAATATAATTTTAATGTGAATAATCTATAAAATAATTTGAAATGAATCCACAGCATGCTGGTATACTGTGATCATGTTGAAGCTTTTGCATTCAGAACTTGGAGTCTCGGGAATCCTAGGGCCCTTTGGCATTCAAACTTTAAATGTTTATGTCTTGAAGGTGCAGAGATGGCTGGGATTCTCATTAGTAAGACATCATTTTATAGCACTTTACTTACTTAACCACGTTGTGAAGTTTGGAAGATGGTTATCAACTCCACTTTATAAAGGAAAAAAGTGAGGTTAAGATTACATAGGTAGTAAATGATGGAGTTGCAAATTCAAACCAGCTTTTCCCTACCACACTATTCCCAGGACACTGCAGTTTCAATTGGTGCCTGGGCTGTGGGCCCCTGCATTTCTTTTCTTCCTTTATTTTTCACACAGACTTCCATACTCAGTAGGTAAAAAATGAATGCTGTTGCTTGACCACATTTTGTCACCTCTTGAGGTGACAGGTAGTCTACCAGATCTTAAGTTTTCACATTAGTTGTTTTAAAGTATAAACTTTGAATCCTACCTCTGTCATATGCAGATGTTCCAGTGCTAAACAAATGGACAAAAGGATTTAAATAAAAGTTTTGTGTGAGATTTCAGAAAATTGATATTTTTCCCCCTAACAGAAAGGATTTTGTAAAACAAGTGATTAAATTAATGAAATACCATACAGTTATTTATGAGATTTGTATGTGGTAATGGCAGAAAAAATAAACACAAAGAGGGATGCTTTGTTGTTCTGAGGTATTTATTGTCCTTGAGTATTATCCAAGAACAGATGGCAGAGCCTGTCAGCTGGGTTATGAGGCCCCTGCAAGCAGGAAGTAGGTGATGATAAATGATTGGTAATTTCCCATAGTGGAGCAACTATACAGAAGGCTCTGTTCAAATGAATAGATGCTGGACTAAATAAAACCTCATGTGTGGAATCGTATCCAATATTTCAGTTTTTCTTTAAGAAAATAAAATGCAGAAGTCTTAGTGCTTTGCCTCTGTAAAATCTTCAGAAAATTGGCAATATTTTGCTCCTGAAATAAAATGACTAGCCTTATCTAAGAGATGAAACCTCATATTTTTTACAAGATTATTTTTTTTCTCTCCAAAAGCACTTGGGCTTACCTAATACTTCTTGCTTGTTGACCCTTTGCCATGCTGGCCTTGATTGGTTTGCCACTTTGTTTGAAGATTTGGTCTAGTAATATCTCAAATTGGTGTGTATTTACAGTCAAGTGAAGGAACATAGGGAGTCTTTACTTGATTTATTTAAACAATTGATTATTAGAAATCTATTTTGAAAAAATAATCACTGGGTAGATTTCAAAGGTAGATAAAATATATCTATTTTGTACAAAGAAACATGGTGCTTCCAAATAGTAGAAAATAGTCAAAATAAGTTTGGGTTGCAATGCTAGCACATTCTATCAGTGTGACCATAGTCAATAAATGTATCTTTCTTGACCTCTGTTTAATCACCTGAGAGTTGAAAATAATCTCTCTCTTCTAAGGCTACTGTGAGGATAAATCATTTTAATTATTTAAGGAAACCAGTGCTTCGTAGTAGCTAATAGGTACTTAAATTATACCTTAATGTTAAATAGTAGCAATAGCAGTAATTACAATAATAATAATATTGCCAATACAAACTAATGGAACAAATAGACTCCAAAATAATCCAAAGGACTGAATCAAGAAGAATGTGAGTGCAGATACTGAACCACCCAGACTGTGGGCTTCAAATGGAACAATGCATGACAGCAAAACCATCCAGCTGGGTAACTACAAAAATGGTAGCGAGACCTCCCTGCTATCAGAAATGGACTGTTTCATTTATCACAGTGAAGAGGACAAGCAGGCTAAACAATTTGGTTAACACTGTGCTTTGGTTCAATATTATTTAATGCACTGATAAAGAACAGGAACCATTTCAGTACTTGACATACCCACAAGAAGCAATCATTTAAAGGCCTCTTCAAGTTCTTGTCCACATATGATATAGGATCACTGCTTCTTTGAGGTTTAAATGTATGATGGTAAACTGCAGGTATGAATTGAGTAATGAATGCAGGAAAATATGGGTTCTTCAAATCCGGGATTTAGAAGAAAATAGCTAATTTCCTTAAACTGCCATGCACTGAAATACTTTCAATGATTCTGTCCTGCAAGTATCTTTCTTATAAGTGTTAGTTTTAACCTATCTAACATTCCAAATCACAGTTCTTATTAAACCTCTTAACTAAGTCTGGCATATACTTAATTTTCTTATATATGTGATACTATTAATCTTGTGTTCGCATGTGATTATTTGACAGATTCTCATTCCTATGTGTCAGTCATTCAAGAAAGTGCATTTATTCCTTTTAGAAACAGGAACTGGAGAGTTGTTGGAGAGCACATTGGTTATCACATGTTTCCAAACACTTTTCTGTAAATTAAAACCACAGATTCTACATGGTCAAGTACTAGGGACCTTTCAGGATTTCTCCTGTGGTCCTTTATGGTTTGTAGTTCTTGTTGTTGATCGCGTCTTTATGACAGACAACAGAAAAGTAGGGGAAATTTTTCTCCTTAGGATTGGGGTGTCAGAAGTGAAGGGAAATTTGGGGAGGAGATGAACATTACCCCAGGGGCAGGGTAAAGGCCATATTAGTGAGCAGGTGGAGGAAAGGTTATAGTATTTTTCAATAGATAATAACACTCTTAGGGACGTGGACTGCTTTGAAAATATGGTGAAGACATTTATATGCACCCCGGTAAAATGTTTATGCACACGAAATTCCATGTACATTTTCCTAGGGTTTGAATATTTCCTACACTATTCATCCATGGATGTCAGATTAAGAACCCTGGGTCTCTTTAGGTATGAAAATGTCAAAAGTCATACCTGCTACCCTAGTGTAATTTTAATATCAGTCAAATTGAGAACTTAAGCAATTTATTAGCAAAGATGCATGTTTTAAAACTGGACTTGAAGTCACAGTAGCTATTTTTAAATTAGCATGCTGAAAGCATCAGTCCTTATATATTTTATTATAACTGACTACAATACCAAGACAAAAAATATATTTATTATACAGAAAGAAAAGTCTTGCAAATTTTACCAAATTGTGCTTCATAGTTTAAAATTGATATCTGAAGTAAAATACCTTAGGAAAATGGAAATGGTTTTACCTATTTGATGATATGAAATTACTGACAAAATTCTTTGAAAACTTTTTTATGTGATAAAATGAAAGCACAGATGCTAAAGATTGAGAAATACATCACTAAGTATATATACATATATATATGTATATATAGTTATAAATTGCATATTTACATGAATACTTTTTATAATTATTATAATTTAGTTATATAATTATATTATGAATATAATGTTATATGTAAGTATTTTCTGTCATTTTTAGAACCTCTATTTCCTTCTATATTTAAAGACTGGGTGATTCAGAAAAAGGGACAGAAAAATCAGAAGGAAGAAATCATAATGAAATAGTTCAAGAAATGTTCCTGGAACCATCCCTAAGTGTTTTATTGGGAAATTTCAAAACTTTAATGACAAGGGGAAAAAAGTAACACACAAAAAATCAGGAATCAGAATGGCTCTGGTTTTCTCAACAGCAAAACCATAGTTTGAAATTAATGGGGAGATGGACATGCATGAATGTAAAAGCATACACATATCTTTAGGATACTATAAAAAAATTACAATTTCAAACTATCATAGACTATTTTCACACTACTTTTTTCATGTAAGGTGAGAAAGTCATAATTGAAGTTTTGTTCTTGGAAATTTTTGTTCTTAAATATGAAGTTTTCCACTATTGAAATGAATCCATTGGCTTGCATGTCAAATAAATCTCTTGTGTGTATAATTTTGATTTACCTTAACTCTTTCTCTAAATAAAAATTTAGGAAAAGAAATATTTATAACAATAAGTTAAAATTGAAGCAATCTTCTATAAATTCTGACCCAGAAAATAGTCATGTGACCTGCACCCAATTCAATTTACATATCACCATGATGGACTTTACATTTCCGTGTTCTCCTTTGGTCCTGAATGCCTTGGCCAGTGCTCTCATTTGGCGTGGAATGTTTTCAGCCTTTAAGACCAGATTCAATAGTTACTTATTTATGAAACATTCCCTGCTTCTCTGGCAATGCAGAAACACTGGGCTCTTCTTTATTGGTACATCTCTAAACCTTTTATTTCCACCATTAATATAATTTTTGTTATTCTTCTCAGACAGTATTTGTGGGTCTCATGTTACTCTCATCCCATCCATAGAGCAGAGTCCCTGTCTTATTCAGACTTGTATGCTCAGCATCTTTCCTTGCACCAATTAAAAATGAATGTATGTCTTATGTGTACATGTCATTATATTAATTTTAGGTGTCATCCAGGCAACAAAATTACCTTTTATATTATTTTGAAACCTTGTATGTATTTTAGATGGTTGTGTTTATACCATGTCCAGGGCTTTGTACTAGGCAACCAAGAGTTCAGCCACAATGTAGAATGAAAGCATAAAAGTTGCTAGAAGAAAGCCTATCCTGTAGCAACCGAGTCATCTGAGGAATATGCCTCAAAAGGGATCCAATAATGCACAACATTGTGATTATATTAAAAACCATTGATTATTCACTTTAGATAGATTGTAGGGTATATGAATATAGCTCAATAAAACTGCTTAATAAATAAATAAATAAATGTGCAAAAATAGCTACAAATAGCAGCTATGTATAGGACGGGAAACACAGAGAGATTGAGAGGTGAAGAATTTTCTTGTTTGTTTGCCTGCTTTTTGTTTATTATTGTTATTATGGAATTAATGAAAATGCTCTAACAGTGATTGAAGTGATGACTGCACAACTATGTGATTATACCAAATACCCATTGATTGTACACTTTGGAAGAATTGTATGCTCTATTAATATGTATCAATAAAATTGATTTGTTAAATATGGCGGGGGTTCTGATGAGAGAATGATTACTATGGAATGGAATTATTAGGAATTTTAAAAATTATAATTATTATTGGCTTATGTAAGATGAGAGTCACAAAAGCTAGGAGACTATTTTAATGAATTTTATGTGAATCAACGAGTGCCTGAATTGGTATGAAAGAAGAAATTAGATGTGATTGGCTTATGAAGGAAGAATCAACAGGACTCAGGGAATTTCTGGCAAGGATATGTCTATTATCCAGACATTTACCGGAATATTCTTTTATTTATTATTTTTCAAACTTTCTTCCAACTAAAACTAGAATTTGTTTATTTGCTCACAGTTCAGTTACTTCTCTCATCAAATAACTTCCTTATACTACACACCATTTTTTTGTATTCATTTTAAATTCAATTATTTTGAAAGCTTATTGATATAGTGTGGTTGCTTCACTCTAGAGACAAATTTAATAAATGCCATATTAAATATTTGAGACATATATAATAACCAAGGTAAGTTTTGAGTAGGAAACTTAAAAGGTTTTGATCAGATACAGAGCTACAGAACACAGTTATAGAGCTTTGCTCTTTTGACCTTGTTTTCTTCTTTCAAGACCTTAATTGGTAACTTTTTTTATATGAAAAAAATATCACACGTTCACATTCAAGCAATACCAAGAAAAACAGCACAGCAATTACCCAGCCATTGATAAATCCTGACATGAATCAATGGTTAGCTTGCTTTAGCCTAATCGAAATGCCTCCAAGAAACAAAAATGTAAACAAAACATGAGAAGTAACTCAATTTTTTTCTTGAAAAACCACTTGTAAATCATGGTTTCCACAATTAGAGTCTTTTACTTAGCTCTTATCTGGGTTTACCATGTTTTGGACATTTCTCTATGGCCTCCCAGCTCATTTAATGCCTCCCTTGGATTCTGCTCAGATTGGCAGAGTGAAGGGCAGGTTTTCTTCTATTGTTACAATGATTGTTTCTTTCCTTTTGTTCCTCAACTGCTTTTCCTTTGACTCTGGAACCACAAAGCCTCCAGTCCTCACTTGTCAAAATCTTGCACCCCTTGATCAGTTTGTTGAAATATTTAATTATTATCCATAAAGAGGAAAAAATCTGTGCATTACATAATTGTCAGAATTTTAAGCTTCTTCATCAAAATTCAGAAAAAAAAATATATGGTTAAAATTTTACTTGTTAGGAAAGTATTTACAATTGGCTTCTATGGGACAGGCACAGTTTCAGGCCCTATAAGCAGAATGGCAAAAAAAGAGACAAAGTCTTTATTTTCATAAAGGTTATATTCTGGGAAGCAGGTGTGGCTCAGTGGATAGAGCCCCCGTTTACCATATGGGAGGCCCGGGTTCGCGTCCCAAAGCCTCCTTGTGAGGGCACGCCGGCCTGAGCAGTGCGGTGGGCTGATGCAGCAACCTCACGGCAGGAAGCGGGTGTGGCGCAATGGATAGAGCACCCGTTTACCATATGAGAGGCCCCGGGTTCGCTTCCCGGCGCCTCCTTGTGAGGGCAGGCTGGCTCGCATGGCGCCGTGGGCTGATGCGGCAAGACCTCACAGCAAGGGGGAGATAAGCAGACACAGAGAAGACACGCAGCGAATGGACACAGCAGCACAAGCAGCAAGGGGGGGATAAATAAATTAAATAAATAAATCTTTAAAAAAAAATAAAAATAAAGGTTATATTCTTTTGAGAAGACGCACAAAAATCAAAGAAAAAAATAATACAATCTGAGAGAGTAGAAAAGACTGTGAGGAAATTGAAAGAGGGTAAGGAGATAAAGAGCACCTGGCATGGGAAAGTGCTACTTCAGAATGATTGGCCAAGACAGGCCTCTCTAGGAGGTGTAACAAAGATCTAGTCATGCACAGAATTAAGACAGAGCATCCAGGCAATAAGAAAACAGGCACTAATGCCCTAGGGCGGGAATCAGCTGAACGTATTAAGGAGCAAAATGAAGTCATACTAGAGTAAGGCATTTGGAAAGAAAAGCAGAAGGGCATGAGGTGAAGAGAAGGCAAGCGTCCATATTTAAGGGCCATGTGGTCTGTGGTAGAGTTTGGGTTTTGTTCTAAGACTAGGAACTTGACTTTTCACTTTGCTTGATCCCCAGTGCCTTTCACAAAGTAGGCACTCAGTAAATATTGAATGAGGGCATATAAATAGAAATGTGACAGGATATGGATGATAGGGGTTCAGAGTGGAAGCTTGTAGACCAATTAGGAGGTTATTGTAGTTATCCATGCAAGAATTAATTATGGCTTGGCTCAAAGTTATAGTAGTTGAGAAGGAGTATAGTACAAATAACAGGATTTGCTGATAAATTAGATGAGGAAGATGGGGGAAAGAAAAAACTCCAAGATGAGACCTAGGCTTTTGGCATAAGGCCAAGTATATAAACATAGCAACCTATTTATGAGCATAAATAATCAGCTCAGCGTTAGTTACTATCAGCAGACAATCTGCATATCTGTATAAATGGTTCTATCACCCACTATTTGAGTACTAATTAGATAAATAACAAATATTTATTATGTACTACGGGTAACTCATTTACTATGCCTACAGAAAGATCAAAATAAGTACAATTCATGCCCTCAATAAGATAACAATTTAGTTGATAGGTGATACATACAATTCTCAGTTATTAAAAGTATCAAGGCAATATATAATGAGTACTAATTCAAAGCTAGAATAATTACCTGAGTTGAAGTTGTCATGGAAGGGATCATAGAAGACGTTTTGAGATAGACTTCAAATCATGTGTTATATTCAAATAAGAGGAAATATTATGAGAGGAAAGCATTCTAGGAAGAAAATAGTATTACAGGAAGGATGGAAAAAAATATTCTTTTAGAATGTTGAATGAATTAAAGAGTGATTGGAATGGATCACAATGAATTGAAGAGACTAGTCAGAAATTAGTAAATTTCATGATCAAGGTATGACACATGATAAAGAACCCATTTAGGAGACTCCTACATGAGAGGGAACCAAACACTATGTTAGCATAGAAACAACCAAAAGAGATAAAAGTTGACAGATTTAGGACTTATTTGAAAAAAATAAAGATTGTTGAGTATGTCAACAATTTGGACGATGAGAACAAACAGAGGGACACATAAACTCAAATTTTATATTGCATGACTGGAGAATGGTCACACAATGAGTCAAGAGAAGGTAAGAATTAGGGGGAAAGGATAACATGAACTTAATTTTAGACCTCTTGAAATTTATGTCTTGTTGAGATCTTCAGGAGACATTTTTAAATGAATGGAGATTCAGAGAGTTTTAGGCTGTTGATATGGATCTAAATACAAAGTATTAGAAATAATATTTGAAGATGAGACAAGAGATCATACGAATGAAAGAGTGGGTATCTTCTCACAGGATGGCAAGGACAATAGCCAAACTCAAGGGAAGGAAGAGGAGTAACCAGAAAGGACACTGAAAGGTGGCAGTGAAACTGGAAAGGATATGCGATAATACAACATTCAAGAAAATAATGGGGGTGGATAGGAGAGTTTCAAGAAAGTGTGGTCTTTCACAACATTGGATGCCACAGAAAATTTGATAAAGAGAAAATTTGACCAAAAAAATCTACTGAATTACATAATAAGGAGAACTTCACAGTAGAAGCAAGACTAAGTAGATTCTTTAAATCTACATACCTAATAAATTGAGTGAGAAACAATAGTCTACATCTTCTGACTTTGAAAGAGAATTGTGACCATATATTTCCTAGATTACAAAGGATCTATTTGGTGGTATTGCTACTGATTTTGCTAGTTTGAAGTGCTGCAGACTGCCAGTTTTCGCCCCCAAATTCATGAGATTTTTTAAATTATCGGCCTTGTTATTCTTCACGCTTCTCCATTCCCAATGTTGGAACTCACACTTTGTGGTGAACCAACCTTGATTATGAAAGTTAAAAGATGGAAATAACCTAAAATCCAGAATATCTTTGTGGAACAGAGCCTTCATGCTCACCTGGCTTACCCACTTCCAGACTCTTACATGGGAAAGAAACAAAGTTCTATATTATTTAGGTCATCACATTTTGGGGATATTTTTGTTACAAAAGCTTTTCCTATCCTGTAATTTATGTAAGGGTTCAGAGTTCATGTAATTCCTATCCATGCAGGGCTGACTATTTGCATACTACTTGACAGAGTATGAAAAGTTATATGACTAAGAAATCCTTATTTTTTTATCCTTCTTTTGTTGGGAAATCCTTGTCATTTTTTTAATTAGAGAAAGTTGTAGGTTTACAGAAAAATCATACAGAAAATACAGAGTTCCTGTATATTCCCCTATTATTAACACCTTTCATTAGTGTGGTACATTTGTTATAACTGATGAAAGAATATTATTATAATTGTATTTTTAGCTGTAGTCCATGGTTTAAATTATGGTTCACTGTTTGTGTCATACAGTTCTATGTATTTTTATTTATATCCTAGTAACATATATACAACCTACAATTTCCCTTCTTAGCCACATTAAAATATATTATTCTGTGCTGTTAATTACATTCATAATGTTGTGTTATCATCACCACCATTCACTACCAAAACTTCTCCATCACTCCAAATAGAAACTCTGTACAATTTAAGCATTAACTGCTCCTTTCCTACCCAACCACAGCCTCTGGTAACCTATATTCTAGTTTCTAACTCTATGAATTTGCTTATTCTAACTAATTATTTCCTGTCAGCCAGATCATACAATATTTTTCCTTTTTTGTCTGGCTTATTTCACTCAACATGATGTTTTCAAGATTCATTCATGTTGTTTCATGTATCAGAACTTCATTCCTTTACACAGCTGAATAATATTCCATTGTACATATATATTATATTTTATCTGAATCATCAGTTGATAAACACTTGGGTTGCTTTCATCTTTTGGCAATTGGGAATAATGTCACTATGAACATCAGTGATCAAATATGTGATTGAGACTCTGCTCTCAATTCTTTGTAGATGTATACATAGAAGTTGGATTGCTGGGACATAAACTAAACTTTTCAAGGAACTGCCAATTTGCCTTCCACAGAAGATGCACCAATTTACATTCCCACCAACAATGAATCAGTGTTCCTATCTCTTGGCATCCTCTCCGACTCTTGTTAATTAAGAAAAAAAAAAGTAGCCATTCTATTGGGTGTGAAATGGTATCTCATTGTGGTTTTAATTTGCATTTTTCTAATGCCTAATGATGCTGAGCATTTATTCATGTGCTTTTCTGCCGCTTGTATATCCTCTTTGGAGACCTGTCTTTTCAAGACTTTTGCCCATGTTTTAATTGGATTGTTTTTCTTTTTGTTGCTGAGTTGTAGAATTTCATTATATATTCTGGATATTAAGCCCTTATCAGATATATGGTTTCCAAATATTTTCCCCAGTCCTTGAATTTTAAATAAATGGCATGCCATTTCACACCTCCCCGTCATAGTTTAGGCTGTTTATTCTTCCTGAAAGGTCTTTCTTATTCTTTGCCTGGCTTACTCTACCCAGTTTTGTAAGATCCAAATCATGAAGCCTTGCTTAAATCACTTAGCAAATTTACTACTTTGACCCATATGTTGGGGACCCATATACAAGACTTTATACAGGTTGTATGGTAATTATTTTTTACGTTACACTACTCTTCTAGATATTGAACTCTTTGTTGAGTAGGTAGCATGATTTATTCATCTTTGTTTTCCACCCTCACCTTTTAGAGTTCCTGACACATAGCAGGTCTTAAATAAAACAAACCAAAATTCTTAGAAGAATGGAGGTAGAAGGGTTTTCTCACTTTGGGGACAATAATGGTTCTTCTAGTAGGAATTTTAGAGCCATAAAGAAAGGATGCTAGTGAATATGCATAAATTATTAATTCAAAGATTATTTACCATAATGGTATTTTTCTCATGAATTCAAAGCTGGTATAACAAGAATTGAATCATTATCAACAAAGATAAGACCTGTCCAAGAGATTGGTTTTCATAATTGAAATAAAAAATTAAAGATGATGGTAGATAACACTGTCTTCCTGATTCAAGTTGGACAGAGAACTTAAATCAGTTTGATTTATACCCCTACTCTTGATCAGGAGTCACACACTAAATGTACTAAACTCATGCACACACATTCTTTCCCAAACACACCTTCATGCACTTTGTTTTATATCCATATTATGCTCCATGTCAATCTAAAACTAGAATTCAGAGTCCAAGGCATGTGTTACAGATAGAAGGAATAATGCCCTAAATGTTATGATTTTAGTAACATTTCACTGTCAGATAATCTTGCAAATCCTCCTGTACCACAGGCTGATGGCTGAAAGTGACAGTCAAGTATTTATCTTTAACCAAAGGCACTCAACGGGTGTGGGTGAAAACAGGCCATATCCATGAGAAAATATGCTTTTTTTTTTCTTTTACAATGAGACTCCTAGACCAGCCATTTCCCAGCATGAAAAATTGTGCTTGAAGGCACTCATTATGCTATTGATCTTGGTATTTTGAGATGATTTTGTTCTACAGCATGTATAGAAGAACGTGGGTATAGCATGAGAGGATCTATACTGCATTTACTTATGTGTTAGAATGAAGCTCATAGGATGATGCAGAAGAGAGGCACAAGCCTCTCTATGTACTGGTCCTTAATTTGGCCTTGAGCTATTCACTCCATCTCTCAATTTTCTAAAATATAAAATCAATGCATTGCATCAGATGCCCTTTAAGTCCCTTTGAGTCTACGATTTTGTTCTTTTTTCACCTAGACTCTACTAATTTTGTTAATCTGAAAAAGTCACCAAAGCCCTAAGGCTCCATTTCATTATAAAATTGCAATATTATCAGAGTTCACAGCACTGGAAAATAGAATTTTGCTAATGTAAAATAAAATTTTCATAGTGGATCTTGTGTACTTAGGTTTTAATTACGTTCTCCCTACTAATACAGCAAAAAGGGTTAGACCCCCATTCTAAGACTCAAGAAAATGTTTTAATCATCCTTATTATGCTCATCCAGGAGTTCTGTTGACTGGGGACTGTATTCAAAAAGTAGAAGTGCAAGATACTCAAGAACTCATCTGATTACTCTAGATTATACTGACTTCATTTTCTAGCCCTGTGTTCTACTTGGAATACAATTTGTAATTCAATGATAAAATTTTTGCTAAAGAAAGGCTACATTCTGTTCATTGATATGCAGATTGAAGAATCAGTATGCCCTTTAGGAGTTTCAAGCTGTGGAATCAACCAAAGGTCTGCAGAGCAATAAAGCTGTTCATTTTTTTATGATTGTGAGACTTTGATCTGCTACCAACAAGTCATTCAGTTTTATCTGTGAGCCTCACTTAACATGAAAAAGCAAAACATGATCTCAAGTAAGTGGTTCTAATGCATTAATAATGGTTTTAGCGCCAAATAAAAGTCTTTTATTTATATGTTCATAGCACGAATTTTATGAATGTGTCCACAGCATGAATTTTACGAATTTCACTTGTAAAAATTCAATGATTGATTGATTAATTCACATAGTCACCATGTATTTATTAAGCACTTGTTTTTGTAGGTGCTAGGAATACCCTGGTTAACAAGACAGGCCTCTGATCTTGTGGAGCTTATATTCTAGTTGAGGTGTGGAGGGAAGAAATAGGTAATAAACAAGCAAAAATAAAGACACAATTGTCTAGTGACGATGTGATAGAAGAAAAACAACATAGAGAATGATGGCGTTATGGAACGGAATTGGGTTTGGTCATTTATTTATTCAATCAAATCCTTTTGTTGTAACCCAGGAGATCGACCACACTCAGACTTTAAGACTTTAGTTACTTTTATTGAGCTAAGCCCGCGGGCGTCTGCAGCACACCTCACGCAGGAGGGAACTGCAGCCCCGAGGTTCTAAAATGGCTCCCTTTTATAGGGGGGTCACCGACGCAGTTTGCAAGCAAGCAGGGTGTACAGAAGCGGATCTTGGCGGTTAGCTAGTGTCTGCACAACTTCAAG
>JAQZBX010019440.1:0-33812 GCA_029593785.1 Cabassous unicinctus
ATAAGTATAGTACTATCATATGACCCAGCAATCCCACTACTAGGTATATACACAAAATAATTGAAAGCAGGGACTCAAACAGATATTTTTACACTGATGTTCATAGTAGCTTTACCATAACTACCAAAAGATGGAAGCAACCCAAGTGTCCATCAACCAATGAATGGATAAATGAAATGACATAAATATATGTGCAATGGAATGCCAATCAGTCATAAAAAGCAATGACATCCTGATACACATGAGAACATGGATGAACCTTGAAAACATCATGTTGCATAAAATAAGCCAGACACAAAAGTACAAATATTGTTTGACCACACTGATAATTAAGAAAAGAAAACTTCTTGAGTCAGAATCTAGAATATAGGTCCAGGGGACAGGGTTATGATAGAGAATGTAAATTAAGCCATAAAATGTACAGGATTCCTATTTGGAATAATGGAAATGTTTTGTTAATGGATATTAGTAAGGGTAGCACAACATTGTAAATGCAATTAAAAGCACTGAAATGTATACCTGAATATGATTAAAAAGGCAAACGTTAGATTATATATTTGGTAATAGAAAAAATATTTTAAATAATCCAGGGAACTACATTGTACAAAGTGTGATCCATAAAGTGAACCGTGGAGTTTAATTAATAGTACAATTATATAAATGTTCTAGCATCAATTGCAACAACTGTTTCAAAACAATGAAACATGTTGGTGATGGGTACTATATGGGAATCCTGTGTTTTATGCTTGATTTTTCTGTAAACCCAAAACTTCTCTAATAAAGGAAAAAACTAATAAAAAATTCAATGAGGTACCATTTCACAACCAAATATTGCATGATCTCACATTATGAAATAATTAGAATAAGCCAACTTATAGAGTCAGAATCTAAGATAAAGTTACAAGGGGACAGGGTGGGGGTAGGGGGTAAGGAATAGGGAGTTAAAACAAAAAAAAATGTGCAGAGTTTCTATTTGGGATGATGGAAAGTTTTGATAACAGATGATGGTTAGAGCATCACAACTTTATGAATTCAATTAATAGCACTGAATTTAAAAGGGGGAAATGTTGGTAGCATATATTGCATTAGAACAAAAAATTTCACAAAAATCCATAAGACTGCACAACGCAGTGAACCCTAATTTAAACCATACATTATTATTAACTATACAATTTTAAAATGTGCTTCCATAAATTGTAACAAATGTACCACACCAATGGAAGTTTACAATAACAAGGTGGCATATGGAATATTGTATTTTATGCATGATTTCCTGGTAACCCACAACTTCTTTAATTAAAAAAAAGAAGAAAAAACACCAGGTAAACATGTCCTTCTCCCCTGAGTGTAAATGGCCAATTATAAAGGAGATCCAAATTTGGGGAAGGGAAGATTGATATTGCACTGCATTTTTCTTTCAGGAACAAAGTAATTATTAGATAATATTGGACTTTTATTACCCAAAGTGACTGTCCAATATTTCACAAGGAGACAGGAAAAATATAAGTGACAGTATGGATTTGAAATGTCAAATGGGAATGACTATAATGTTTTCTGTAAATATGGTACTGAGTCTAGCTTATTTGACAAAATTGTAAAGGTGGAAATTAGGAGAAAATTGAAAAAAAGAGGGGAAAACATAAATATATATGAAATTTGCAATTATTTTCAAAGTAAATTTGGCTCTGTTATTGGAAGAGTCCTTATAATTTCTACTGCAGCACATATTCTGATACTGCAATTGACATGTATTACTTTTTTTTGTTAACAACTCTATTTTATTGATACATATTCATAAAGCATAAATCAATCCAAAGTGTACAAATAAAGGTATTTGGTACAATCACATAGTTAATTAACACTTTAATTGACTATAATTAAACACATAAACATAATTAAATCACTTTAATCATTACTAAGGCATTTTCATTATTCCAATTAAAATAATGATAAAAAAACAAAAATCAAACAAGCGAAAAAACAAACAACAAAAAACATCATCACCACTCATCTCTCCATGCTTCCCCTGCCATATATAGCTGCTATTCTGTTTCTGTCTCTCTAGTTTATTCATATTTATATTTTGTAAAGTCATATATGCAATATTACCCATATTCGTATTTCACATGATGTTTCATTATGTTATGTTTCTTAACTTACCTTCTAGTGTATTACTTCTTTAAGTAAACATCTGAGAGGAAGAATGAAAGAAATATTATTTGGTGTTTCAATCAAGACATCCAGGATAGTCAAGAGATTACTATTTCAAAAAAGCAAACATAATTACAACAGAGCTTTTGTGATAGCTCTTGTCTATTGGATGCAATTTAATTATATAGTGTGTTTTAAGGTTATGTTTTACCATTCTGAGAGAAGTTGGGGATTTAAGTCCAAATTGTTTATTTAGCAGGGCTCTTTATTTTATTGCTTTGAAATAATAACAATAGCAACAATAGCAATAATAATAGCAATATCAATAATGACTATATTGATTGCCTCATTAACAGTATATGAAACATAAATTATTTACATATTTACATAAGCAGAAATAAAACTAAGATATGTCAAGTGAATTTTATTGTAATTAAAAATAAAAGTTATAAATTATGAATAGTGTAAGGAAAAATAAACACTTCAATAATATGCCTTATTCAAAGATTGGACAAAATCTATTACAAAAGAAAGTTTCAGCTCAAAAATGATATTGTATTAAATGGAATCACACTCTGTAGTGATGTTAAATTTTTGATAAACTGAATAATCCATTCTAAAATTAAAATTGATGCATAATGGTCAATGCAGACAACTCTTTTGAAGGGGTGTCATTAAAATAAAAGATATTAATATTAATAAATACTTAATACAATATAGTATTGATGTGGTACTAATTATATCAAAGGAATAGAGCAGTGCTAAGAAATAGTTGCATATATTTAAAGTAATTTAATAACTTGATAAAGAGTTTGCTCAAACAAAAGGGGAGTAGATTGTTTCAGAAATGATGACAGGAACACTGTATTACCAGGGGAAGAAAATTCACCTGTATACTTTCCTTCTTCCTTTATATTTGTGGAACCCAGGGACACTAAAAGCCTCCTTTTAAAAGGTAATACTATAGAACTAATAGAAAGAAAAAAAAAGAAACCTTTGCAAAATTGCATTGTTATGAACATCCTTAAAAATATATAAACCCACAAAATATTGGCAAAAATAATTTGTTGGTAAATGAAAGTTATCTCAATCAATAAGAACACATAGACAAAGTTAGCAGGTGATTAGAACAATGGGAGATGGTTTCTGTTGTTCCAATTAAAAAGGAATAAATATCTGCTATTACATTTTTTTTTAAATTTAAAATCAAAGGATTATGGACAGATACCCAAATTCATAGACAAAAATACTATATTGAACAAGATAATTTGTCTATGGTTATGATTAGAATCTCTAACTAATTAATAATATAAAACATGAAAACTAAGACAAAAACAAAACCCACCTAAGAAAGGCAATAATGGAAAGTTTTACCATGCTGTACGAAAAATAGGATGCAAACTCAATGTCAAATGATGCAGTGCTGATTAGATTTAAATGGAAAAAAGATAATGTTGAAAACAAAATTATTTAGTAAGCTGAGAGTTGGTAATCCTGGATTAGGAAATGGATTAATGTAGTAGATACTATGAGGCACACTTCAGTAGTTACAACAATAAGAAACCATTACTTAGGGAAGCAGATGTGGCTCAAGTGATTAGGCTCCCATCTACCATATAGGAGGTCCAGGGTTTGATTGCCTGGGCCTCCTGATGAAAAGCAAGCTGGCTCAAGTTAAGCGCTGGTCCGCGCAGAGAGCTGGCACAGCAATATGATGCAGCAAAAATAGACACAGAAGAGAGACAATAGGAGACACAGCAGACCAGGGAGCTGAGGTGGCGCAAGAGATTCAGCACCTCCCTCCACTCTGGAGGTCCCAGGATTGGCTCCTGGTGCCGCCTAATGAGAAGAAAAGCAGACACAGAAGAACACACAGAGAGCAGACAGCAAGCACAAAACAATGAGGGGGGGAGGTGGAGAAATAAATAAATAAATAAATATTTTCTTAAAAAAAAGAAACCACTACTTATATTTTAGCCATTCTTACTGACCTAATTGTTAAGCAATAAAATGAACATTGCTAAGATTTATTTTAATGGTTAATATAAAAAAGATTTATTTAATAATATTTATTAGAATTGATTAAACATCAAATACATAGTGATATTTGCATACAAATTTATTTAATTTTTATATAGCAATTTTACATGAAGGGCAACTGTTTGTGTGTTTTGTTCAAATGGTGATCAAACAATGACTGTAATAATTTTGTTCAATTAAATTTTAAATATTAGCATAGTTCAAGGTTATCTACATATCTGTACATCAGGAAGATAGGAAAAGCTTTTTGTTGTTCATATACTCTCTCTCTCTTTCTCTCTCTCTCACACACACAACTGAAATGATAGCAAATAACTGTACACAGAATTAAGCCTTATATATATAATAATTCTAGTAGCATTTATTTAGGTTATTGCAAACAAATTCTATTTTCTATCACAAAAGAATCATGAAACTTGCATAACATCTGGGTTTTCATCACATATCTGCATTATCACCAGCCTGCAATGTATCAGATCTCTGTATTCCCTTTTATCTACCCCATTGTGTCTTATTCAATGATCTCATGGGCAGAAATGTTCATACCTGAATTCAGTATTACCATGCTATCATGTCCTTATCCTTTGTCACTCCAAATGATTAGTATTTCGCTTAGGCATCGAATCTTTATTAGATGGTTTAGTCTTTTAAAATATATATATATATTCCATATTTTTGTCCTCATTCCTTGTCTGCATGGCTACAAGATAGTTGATCACTTTTTCCCTAATGTGAATATCAACTGTCTTCTTTCTCCCCACTGCTATATCTCTAATGTGCCAACCGTGATAAAGATTGTAGGTTGCTCATAGTTAGGAATATGAATTGTTACATTTACAGTTTAAGGACTTCTCTATATAATTCACCTAGAAACAATACACCTTAATATCATAGACATAATGTTATACTGATAAAAGGGTCCCTGATTCAAGCATGTATAGTTATACATAATCAAGGAATAAACTGAACAAATAACAATTATATTAGATGGTGAAAACAGAGAAGACCTTAGTGCATATATTTGCAGGTAGAATGAACTGAGTTTTCTCTCCAACTTTCCACCCAATGCAGTGTGAATATGGAAAAGTGATTAACATGTCAAGATCTTTCATTGATTAAACCAACATGAGGATATTAAGATATCACCTCAATCCAATATTCAATATTTACCATTTGCATTTGAAAAAGAGTTGTTACAAACAATAATAATTCATTTTATTCAAGAAAATATCTCCTTAGTGATTAACTATTCCTTGTTTAAAAAACATCTGCTCAGTGATTAACTATTCCTTGTTTAAAAAACAAATGAATAAACTTTTTAGTCTATTTAAATTTTAAGGCAATATTTTACATACATTCTTTTTCCTTCTTTGATTATTAATAAATTGTTTCCCATTAAAAATTGAACTCCTTTACGTAAACTGGAAATACCTACTAAACATTCTGCTTAGAGCTCTTTTAATCTCTCTGTTCCTCAGGCTAAAGATGATGGGGTTTACAAAGGGGGGCACCATGGTATAAAACATGGTCGTAAGGACAGTATGGATTGTTGATTCATTTGAGATGGGGCCAAAACAAGCAAACAATCCAGAAATGATAAATAAAATAAAAGTAGCTATTTGGGGAGAACAGGTTGATAAGGCTTTGTTACGGGCTTCCACAGAACGCATCTGGAGAACAGTTAAAAAGATGTTAACATATGATGTAAATAAGATAACAAAGCTGAGTAAGACAAAGCAAGAACTTACAGCAAGGGTCACAGTCTCAGAAAACTTCGTGGCTGGAGATGAGATGCTCATAACATGAGGGATGTCACAGAAATATTGATGGATCACATTGGACTCTGTGAAGGGAAGCCTGAATATGGTGCCTGTGTGAATTGCAGAATAGACCAGCCCAACGGCCCATGAGCCACCTGTTATCTGTGAGCACAAATGTGGGGTCATAGTGACACCATAGTGCAGAGGGTGGCAAATGGCAACATAACGGTCATAGGACATCACCACAAGGAAAAAATACTCTGTGGATGCAAATAAGATATACAGGAAAGTCTGAGTAGCACATTCCTTGAGGGAAATCAAATTGCTGCCTGTCAGAGAATTCACAACAGATTTGGGAACAGTAACTGAGATATAACCCAAGTTGATCAAAGATAAATTTCCAATAAAGAAATACATGGGAAAGTGAAGATGTGGGTCCATCACAATAACAGAAATAGTCATAAGGTTTCCAGTCAGGGCTCCCAGAAAAATCACTAAGAATAGCAGACCTTTTAAGACTTGAAGATCCCAGGAGCTTGAAATATCCATAAGGAGGAATTCTGTGATAATGGTGAAATTTCCCATGCCTTTTAATATGTTGTTGTGTCCTTATAGTCAAAACAATAAAGAGATAAGATGAAGTAAATTAAAATGGAGAAAATTAGACCTTCTTTATACACAATGAAAGCTCTGAAATAAATTGGTCTAATATATATAAAGATCTAAATCTCACTCTTAAATGTAAGTAATGCTATGAAAAAATAGGCTATGCAAAACCATACAAATGCAAATAGTATAAAAAACTGCCACTATATCTTGGTCACATTAGGATTTTGTTCATGTGTTATAAAATTCAAAATGCAAACCTATAAAGAAAAATGCATCAACTTTAAAAACAAACCTGTGGCCTGAGATATGAGATTTGTCTTCACAAACGTGAGTATGTCACATAAATGTTCAGAGATTAAAGCCCATCACCATGACTCTTCAGTTATCTTCACTGAGCATACCCTAGAAAAAATACTCCTTTCTCGAAAAGGAGTATTTTTATTCTCAACCATAGGAAGAAATGTACATTGAGTTTCTCTATTAGGCTTGATAATCTTTTTCTGGAGGTAACTGGGATATTTATACCTTTGACAATTCTCAGCGGTTCCAGTAACAGTAGCTTTCAGAAAAGTTGAAGTTGAGTGCCTTGTTTTGAACAATCTGTTGGGATTAATTAGATTAACAGCTTTTTTATTGACAGATAACACAGACTTTCTTTCTGTAAACCTTGAGAAAACAAAAACTCTCAAAAATGGTTTCAGCATTAGTGTTTGCTCAATGAAATGTTAAAGTCCTTGTACCATGGTAGTAAGACCAATGGTACAAAGGTATCTTGTCCTTTAGAGAACAAGATAAAAATATTGTATAGGTACATAAATTATAAATAAAGTAATATATTTACAGCCTGTGTGAATAAGGCAAAATAAAGCAGAATTAGCATGCTCACCCTACATGAATTGAAATAAATATCTGAGAGCCACAAAATCATCAAAGTTAGTGGTAAAGCTTATGGAATTAACTTGAAAAGTGACAACATAAAATGTGAATGTAAATGACTATAATGGCACATGTAAGCTTTGAATCTATCTTAGAATAATCACTGAAGCTTTGTTGCTTCTGAAAGAGTATTAAGCAATGAAAACAAACTTTTGAAATCCTAAGAGTATCTTGAGAATATTCACCAATGAATTATTTGGAAGATGTGGGGATAATTTTAGGGAAAAAAATGGTAAAAACCCTGCATCCCAGTGATAATATCCCAAAGCAACATGAACACAATGAGGCAAGATTTCATGAAAATGCAATTATTCTACTTCAAAAACAGGTTTGGGGTCATTAAGGAACAGAGTAAGTAAAAGAATATGTTTGTAAGAAGAAAACATGACATCTTGGAAAAATAGACTAAGAAATGTTCTTAATGATGAGCTATTCAATAACAACCTTATATAAATATAAAAGAATCTTCACAGCTGCTGTTCTCTCAGAAGTTCCTTGCTGTGATTTTGTAGCCTGGAAGCAATGTTACTGCATGTGGATCTTCTTCAGACACCCTCATGCCAAAAGATAATTTAAAGTCTTTGCTGAAGTCACCTTGCCCCACGAAGTCTCTGCTAATTCATGGCCTGATCACCGGAATATTGTTGACTTTGGGGAACCAAGTAATAGTTGGTTTATACTCACCTTATAGGGACTTATTGGTTTCAGGAATTGAATTCATAGCAATAGCTCTTCAATAGCATTTTACATATGATTTTTTGATCGTTTCTTCCTCATAGCTTCTATATTGCTAATAGTTAATAATAAATGTTTGCATACACAAATTACCATTTTCACAATCATTACATTATATACAAATTTATACTTATAATAAAAAGTAATTTTTATCTTATGTGATTGGTATGATGTCAATATAAGAGTCCATAAAAAGACCTTCAACTGAATTTTATATGGAATAACCTCAAATATTAGAAAAGAACATTCAGATATTAACACAATTCAAATGGGAGGAATGATCATATGACTGTCAATGCTAAGTCTAAGAAAGCAGCAAGGAACTTAGTAATGAAATGTTTAATGGCTGTGAACAAGTTCAAGAATGTTACATGAGTGGGAAGCAACAACTGGATCCATAAAGCTTCCAAGTCCAACACCAACAGGGAACCCAGAAAACCATTTTCTAAACAATGCAGTCCATGTTTCATTAGGATGTATCCTTATATAGTGATCTATTTAGCAAGCTGTACATTTCACCTATTTTCAGAATTACTCATTCTAATACTTTACGAGTATTCAAGATATATAGCATCTAACATAATCCAAAAGGAGGGGCTATGTATCATAGCAGTAAATAAGTGTGCAACTTTTTGTGGGAGCCAAAAACTACAATGCTCTTCTCATCTCAAAATATTCATATCCTAGAACAAGTCCATTTTGTATTATTTATCAATACACATGATATAATGAGATAAACTATGCTTTGGTTTTTCAGGGAATGAGGTGATCTGTATCTTATAATATAAGTGAAAATAAGGAAGGAAACTCATACAAGTTATGGATGAGACTTGTTATGATCATCCTCAAATATCCTCCATGAAGAACCTAATCCTTAGAAGGTCAAATTCTATTCTTTGGGGGAAATCCAAGATGGCAGACTAGGGAACAGTAAGCTGCACTCCTCCTCCAAAAATTTCAGGAAGGAAGGCAGGCTTACCTGGCCAAAGGGAAGCCATGTTACTGTGGGGGCAATCATAGAGGGCAACTAAAGAGGGAGCACCCAGTTGGCCAGGGCAGAAGGAAACCATAGAAGATAAGGCAAGCAGGTCAGCATCCAGCCAACTCAGAGGGATATGGAAGTAGGGGAAGTGATTTGGCTGGAAAAGCAATGCTTAGCCAGCTTTGATAGTGAGGAATGCCACCAGGCAACACATCACAGTGCCCATTTGGCTCTTGAGTGGGAAAGCTGTGAGAAGAAACAGGTTTGGTGACCAGCACACAGCCAGCTCGGGAGTCGACAGGACTAGTGGGGGAAGGGAGCTAATTCAGGAAGACCAGATCTCAGTCAGTTCTTGGAAAAAGGAGACATGTGAGGTGGCACAGAAGTGACTTAAGAGAGAGGAGATGGTGGAGCTGATCAGGCAGGCTGTCACAACCACCTACCCTGTGAGACATAGGAACTGTGTCAGTGAGGGGATGGAATGACAGGTGCCCAACTGCCAGGGTAAGAGGAGAAATGGGTGAGGCAGCCAGTGAGCTGTCAGATGCTCAACCAATGTAGGGAAAGGGGAGCACTGAGAGGCACCTGGGGAACTGTCAGATGCCCAAGTGTACTGAAGGAAATGGGAGCCAGAAGAGGCAGCTGGTAAGCTGACAGATGAACAACTGGCCTGGGAATAGAAGAGAGCCAGAGAGTGATCCAGTGGATTGTCAGGCCTCCAGCTGACTACCTCGGGGAGGTGGAGATGCAGGGAAAGAATTTGCAACAGGGAATTTGCTGAGATTTTTAAAAAGGTTTTTAAATTTTTACTCTTTAAAATATTTTTCTCTACATCAAGTTACATTTCCTGCAGAGGGTGGGTGATGGGGTGATTGTTTGGTGACCATTAGCATCCCAAGATACTTGCCAGTGGCCTGAGAAGGAGACCTGGTTTTTCTTTGATTTTTTTTTCCTTTGTTTTTACTTTTTTCTCATATTCTTTTTTTTTTATTCTTTCATTTTTCCTTCTTACTTTTATTTATTTTTTTATTCCACCTTCTCTTATTTGGTCTTCATATTCTTTCTTCTTGTCTCATCTTTCCAGTCTTTTAATTTATTTTTTTCCTGTACATTTTTTCTCTTCCAACATTTTTATTATTATTCCTTTTTATTTTTTATGATTTTTCACTCTTATTATTTGTTTATAGGATCTTTCATGGTTCCTTTTCCATTTATTATTATTATTTATTTTATTTTCTGTCTTTCCTTTTTATTGACTTAATATTTTTTTTGGAGAACATGAACAACTGCAAAGATATATAGTAAGTGGAACCAAGTGCCTAAAAAGAACTTTATTGGAAATCAAAATGAAATAAAAACCTAGACTAGAAAGATAAGCTAAACAGCTGAACAAGTGCATCAATATAAACAGATATTTAGACACCAGCAAAAATATGATAAGCTGTACTAAGAAAAGGGAAGACATAGCACAGTCTAATGAAAAAACTAAAATGCAGGAGGAGATGCAAAGAATATGGAACAACTAAACAGGGATGTCCAAACAACTATCATGAATCAACTTAATGAAGTGAAGGAAGAGATAAAGGTTATTAAGAAGATACTGGGAAAAGAAGGCAAGATGGCATCAGTTTAAGTGGGCACTCACCATCTCTCTCACAAAAGACAGCTGACTGGGGACAGGATCCTGCCCAAGTGAGCTGTTCTGGAAGCCCACAGAGTGAGATCCTTTGGGACATCGATCTGAAGGTAGCTGGACAGGGAGCTAGATTGTTCAAGATAAAACCGTGAGTTTTTAGCCCTGACCTGGAAATCGTGGATGCAGATGGCTAAGCTCCACCCTCAGGACAAAGGGCTAGGGTAAGCCCCAACTCCCGCTGGCAACCCAGAGAGCGGAAGCATTCTCAGAGAGTGGGGGCATTCTGGCAAAGAGTGGAAAGGGGTTTCCTTTCTGTGGGTTTGGTTGCCTGGACTCCCTTAGAGCTTGGGGGAGCACACCAACCAGCCTGAAGTGGCACCAGACTGAGGGGAGAGGCGGATTTGCTGAGGAAGCCTGATTTAACTAACTGCCCAGGGATACAGAGGCTTTGGCTTGAGAGAGGGTGGACTCAGCAAATTTAATAGTTCTGCACTGAGGACTAAGAGAATTTCAACTCCCCTAAGGGAGTCAGGCAGTGGGTAGTGCTTAATAGGTTTCCACAAGTCTATTTAGGGGCCCTGGGAGGAGGGTGTGGTCTAGAAGAGGCTTGTAAACCATTTCAGTGAGGCGAGGTGAACTCAGTCTTCAGGGTCCCATTTAAATTTCAAAAGGGAACTCAATCTGACCAGGAGAGGGGAGAAGGATCTGCTAATACAGCTTGCTGAATCCTGCTGCCACAAGACAGTAAAACCTTCCCAGGGGAAAGTGACTAAATAGCTGTCTGAAGAGCTAACTGACCCAATTAGTAAGTTAGCTCAGTGGAGGAATTTCTTACTTGAATATATGAGATACCTAGTTCAATTCCTGGCTTCTCTAAGAGTAGTGATTCACCTGGTTATCTAATATCCAGCTGATGCCATAAGACATGGAAAACATAGACACTATTTTTGTACTAACTCCTTTCGGGGCCCTTATTTCTCCACCACCCCCCGCCCCCCAAAAAAGGTTACTTAAAAAAGTGTTTAACTTAGTTTACTCACCAAAATCTGCCTCAAAACCTGCAGAGAGAAGACGGCAAGGTAATTGGTTGATGAACTCAGGCAGACTGAGAGGCTCCACAAGGGCCAAAGAAGGAACGCTGTTCTTCTTCAGCTGTGTTTGACTGCTTGCTTGTGTGTTTGTTTGGTTTTTGTTTGTTTCTTTGTTTCTTTCTTTTCTTTCCTTTCCCCAACCCCGCTTTTATTTTATTAGGTGATGCTAGCTTATTTCTTCTTTGTTGTGCTTCTTTTTCCTTGATTTTCTATCTTCTGTGTATATTGATTTTGTCTACCATTGCTATCTGTTTTCCTTCCTTCATCTTTCTATCTTCTGCATTCTGTTGTAGTTCTTACATTCCAACTTTTTTCATTAGTCCTCAACTTTACTGGTTTTGATTTCTATGTGTTTATTCTGTTTTCTTTTTTTTTTCATTAAGTTTTTCCTTTCACTCCTTTCTTTACTCTTTCTCTCTTACCTAAATATTCTTGCCTTTTAAAACTTTGTACAAATTTTCCTCTACTTAGTTTCCCATTTCATTGTAGGTATTCCACTTTTTTCCCCTATTACTCTACATTGCTTACACGAGTTAAATATTCATTTTACTAAGTCTTATACAGCCCCTCTTCTAACATTTATTAATATTACTATTATCCTATTTCCTTTCATACCTCTTTCAACTTCTCTGGCCCTAATTTTTTTCCTTCAAAAGAATATAGAAAAGAGCAAGGAAATAGAACAAGAAGAAGAAAATGCCAAAGAGAAAACTTAACACTCACCCAGAATCATCAGCTAAATAAAACTCTAGAGAAGACAGAGAAGCTAATTAACTGAATAAACCCTTCAAGATAAAATGATGACCAGAGGGCAAAAAAAATTTACAAACCATACTGAGAAACAGGAAGACAATGAACAAACTAAAAACTAGGAAGAGATGCAGAACATCGAACAACTAATCAAAGCTGTCCAAACAAATATCATGGACCAATTTAATGAAGTGAAGGACAAGATTAAGGATATTAAAAATACACTGGGAGAACATACTGAAGAAACTGTAAACATACATGAAAATATAACAGATAAGATGGTGATGAATGGCACAATCCAAGAAATCAAAAAGATGCTGGAATCAAATCACAGCAGATTTGAACAAGCAGAAGAAAGAATTAGTGATGTGGAAGACACTATGTCTAAAATCAAACAGATAATAGAATAGATACATGAAAAGACAGGAAAAATCCAGCAGGGACTTAGGGATTTTACTGACAACACAAAATGCACAAACATACGCATTATAGGCATCGCAGAGAGAAAAGAGAAGGGAAAGGGCAAAGAAGGAGTGTTGAAGGAAATAATGGCTGAAAATTTCCCAGCCATATTAAGGGAGATGGATGTACATGTCCAGGAAGCACAGCACACCCCAAAGAGTATAAATCCCAACAGGCCTACTCCAAGACATATACTTGTCAAAATGTCCATTGCTCAAGACAAGGAGAAAATACTCAAGGCAGCAATAGAAAAAAAAAAAAGTCATCACATACAAGGGAAGCTCAATAAGATTAAGTGCTGATTTCTCATCTGAAACCAGGGAGGCAAGAAGACAGTGATATGACATAGATAAGATACTAAAAGCAAAACATTTCCAGCCACAAATTCTCTATCCAGCAAAGCTGGCATTCAAAAATGATGGGGAGTTAAAAATATTCACAGATAAACAGAAATTAAGAGAGTATGCCAATAAGAAACATGCACTTCAAGAAAAATGCTAAAGGAAGCTCTATAGGTTGAAAGGAAAAAGAAAACAAGAGGGAGAGAGCTGGAGGAGAGTGTAGTAACAACTAAAAAGACAAAAAGAGAAATATAAACAACATATGACATACATAAACCAAAAGAAAATATGGCTGATGTAAGAAATTCATTGAGAGTAATAACACTGAACGTTAATGGATTAAACTCATCAGACAAGAGACACAGACTGGCAGAATTTATAAGGAAATATGACCCAGTTATATGTTGTCTACTAGAAACCCACCTCGGACCCAGGGATTCAAGGACACTGAAAGTGAATGGTTGGAAAACAATTTTCCAAGCAAACAATAACCAAAATAAAAGGGCGGGAATAGCTATCCTAATATCAGAAAAAATAGACTTTAAATGCAAAACTATTATAAGAGAAAAAGATGGACACTACATATTAGTAAAAGGGGTAAACTTTCAAGAAGAAAGTACAATCATAAACATTTATGCACCTAATCAGGGCACCTCAAAATACATGAGGCAAACACTGAAAAAACTAAGTGGAGACATAAATGTCTCAAAAATTATAGTGGGGGATTTTAATACACCATTATCACCATTTGACAGAACATCTAGACAGAGAAACAATAAAGAAACAATGACTTTGAATAACATATTAGAGGAGCTGGGCCTAATAGACATATATAGAATGCTACACCCAAATACAGTGGGATATACATTCTTCTTGACTGCACATGGATCATACTCCAAGATAGACAACATGCTAGGCAACAGAACAACTATTGATGAGTCAGAAAGATTGAGATTACACAAAGTAATTTCACTGACAACAATGGAATGAAATTCGAAATCACTAAAGGCCAGAGAACCAGATTAGGAACAAAGACATGGAAGTAAAACAATACACTCTTAGACAAAGAGTGGGTAAAGGAGTAAATCTCAAAAGAAATGAGTAACTACCTTGAAACGAATGAAAATGACAACAAAACATATCAAAAGCTATGGGATGCAGCCAAAGCTGTACTGAGAGGAAAATTCATAGCCATAAATGCATATATTAAACAAGAAGAAAGAGGTAAAACTGAAGACCTAACTGAACACCTGGAGGAATTGGATAAACAACATTAAACTAACCCCCAAGGGAGTAGAAAGAAGGAAATAACAATATTTGAGCAGAACTAAATGAAATGGAAAATAAGAACATACTTGAAAAAATAAACAAAACCAAAAGCTGGTTCTTTGAGAAGATCAAAAGAATTGACAAACCCTTAGCCAGACTAACAAAGAAAAAGAGAAAGCAGATGCAAATACACAAAATAAGGAATGAGGAAGGAGATATCACTGCTGATCCCACAGAAAAAAATATTATCTTCAGAGAATATTTTTAAAAATATATATGTCAAGAAAAATGACAATTGAGAGGAAATGGACAAATTCCTAGAAACTCACAAGCAGCCTACATTGATGAAAGAGAAAATTGATGAAATCACCAGTCCAATTACAAGTAAAGAGATAGAATCAGTCATCAAAAAACTCCCAACTAAAAAGAGCCCAGGACCAGACAGCTTCACAGGCTAATTATACCAAACATTCTGGAAAGAGCTAAAACCAATCCAGATTATGCTCTTCCAAAAATAGAAGTAGAAGGAACCAACATGCCAACATTACACTAATACAAAGCCAAAAGAGATACCACAAGAAAGGAAAGTTACACTCCAATGAACCTAGCTGCTAAAATCCTCAACAAAATATTTCCTAATCACAGTCAACAACATATGAAAAGAATTATACACCACGACCAAGTGGGTTTCATCCTGGCTATGCAAAGGTGATTCAACATAAGAAAAACAATCAACATAATACACCACATAAGCAGATTGAAAGGCAAAAATCAAATGATCATCTCTATAGAGGCAGAAAAAGCATTCGAAAAATACAGCACTCTTTCAAGATGAAAACACTGCAAAAGAAAGGAATAGAAGGAAACTTTCTGAACATGATAAAGGTTATATATGAAACACCAAAGCTAACATCATTTTCAATAGTGAAATCCTAAAAGACTTCCCTCTGAGATAGGGAACAAGACAAGGATGCCCACTATTACCACTCCTATTTGACATTGTCTTAGAAGTGCTTGCTCGAGCACTGAGGTAAGAAAAAGATATAAAAGGCACCCAAATTGGAAAAGAAGAGGGAAAATTTCATTATTTGTATACGACATGATCCTATATATAGAAAGCCCTGAGAAATCTACAACAAAGCTTCTAGAACTTATAAAAGGAGTTCAGTGAAGTTGCAGGCTGTAAGATCAATGCTCAAAAATCAGTAGGATTTCTGTACACCAATAATGAGCAATCTGAGGAGGAAATCAAGAAAAAAATACCATTTACAATAATAACTAAAAGAATCAAATACCTAGGAATAAATTTAACTAAAGATGTAAAGGACTTATATACAGAAAACTACACAACACTGTTAAAGAAAATCAAAGAAGACTTAAATAAATGGAAGAATACTCCCTGTTTTTGGATATGAAGACTAAACATCATCAATATGTCTATCCTATCCAAACTAATCTAATGCAATCCCAATAAAAATCAAAACTTCATTTTTTAATGAATTGGAAAAACTAACTACAAAATTTATTTGGAAGGGTAAGGGGCCTTGAAACACCAAAGACATATTGAAAAAGAAAAATGAAGTTGGAGGTATCACACCACCTGTATTTAAAACATACTACAAAGCTACAGTGGTCAAAACTGCATGGTATTGGACCATGGATAGACATACTGACCAATGAAACCGAATTGAGAGTTCTGATATAGATCCTCACATATACAGTCATCTGATATTTGACAAGGCCACCAAGCACTCAGTGGGGAGAGAATGGCCTCTTCAATAAGTGGTGCTTGGAGAACTGGATAACCATATGCAAAAGAATGAGAGAGGAACACCATCTTACACTTTATACCAAAATCAACTCAAGATGGATCAAAGATCTAAATATAAGAGCAAAGACATAAAGACCTTGGAAGATAACGTAGGGAAGCATCTATAAGATTAGTAATAGGTAATAGTTTCATGAACTTCACACCCAAAGCGTGAGCAGCAAAAGAAAAAATAAATAAATGGGTTCTCCTCAAAATTAAAAACTTTTGCACCTCAAATGACATTATCAAGAAAATAAAAAGGCAGCTTACCCAATGGGAGAAAATATTTGACAACCATATATCTGATATGAGCCTAATATCCTGCATATATAAAGAAATACTATACCTCAAAAATAAAAAAACAAACAACTCATTTAAAAAAATGGGCAAGTGACCTGAAAAGACACTTCTCCAAGAATTAATTACAAATATCTAAAAAGCACATGAAAAAATGCTCGAATTTATTAGCTACTAGAGAATGATGGCTATTAAAAAATCAGCAGACTATAAGTATTGGAGTGATTGTGGAAGAATGGGAACATTCATCCACTGCTGGTGGGATTGTGGAATGATACAGCCCATGTGGAGGTCAGTATGGCAGTTCCTCAAAAAACTAAGTATAGATCTTCTGTATGATCCAGCGATTCCATTGCTGGATATGTACCCTGAAAAATTGAAAGCAAAGACACAAACAGATATATGCACACCAATGTTAATTGCGGCATTGTTCACTATTGCCAAAAGTTGGAAATAACTCTGGTGCCCACCAACAGATGAATGGATAAACAAAATGTGGTACATACATACAATGGAATATTACTCAGCTGTAAGATGGAGTGAAGTGCTAACACACGGTATAACATGCATGAATCTTGAAGACCTCATGTTGAGTGAAGCAAGCCAGGCATTGAAGGATGAACAGTACATCACCTCACTGACATGAATTAAGGAAATTGAGCAGTGTCAGAGAGCTATTGTCTGTAATATAGGTTTACAAGAAAGAGAAAGAGAAGAGAGGTTGTGAGCCATCACCCATATGGATGTAATCTATGGTAAAGTGATAGAGTGCAATTGTGTATTGAAGAGATGAGACAGGAGGGTAGAGACATTATTGGGTTGGGTGGTGCAGGGTTGACAGGTGGGTAGATTGAAAAGGGTGGTTTAGAAGGTCCAGGATACTGGGGGGAGGGATGGGAGATGGACCAGGTGAACACTAGGGATTTGTGGGTATGAAGTTGAAAGAACAGAGGTGGGAATGCTCTTATGGCAATATGACAAAGAAGGGTCACTGGTTTAGGGTTTTGGTTGGGGCTCATTCAAGATAGGGCGCACCTGGAGCAGACTTCTAGGGAGTGTGTGAGTGTTCATCCTGTCATAATGTGTTGTATAAGTGGGTGGAGAGCCATAATGAGCAGGAAGGAGTTGGACTCCCATATTTAGGATCACCGATTTGTTCAGAAATAGACAGGCAGGAGTTTCTCAAGAACAACTGCAGATTCCTAATAGGGGAGGACAAACCAGTATGTCAAGACTTCTTGTAGCATGTAACTATGAATCTTGTCATCCAACGAGTAAAGCCAGGGGTTCATCTTGGGCCCAGGGGGCTTGGGGTTGGGAGGAATAGAATAGATAAAACGGGGTATTTAGAGGTCAGTGGACACACAGTGATGGGCACAGGACATGGTAAATATCAACAAATTTTATAAAAGTGCAAGGTCTAAAATGTAAACCATAGTGTAAAACATTGACAATGTTTAGTAGCTATGTTTCACTATTTGTATATCAGTTATAACAATGCTACCATCCACATATAAAAAGATATTAATATGGGGGGGGAGGAAAGGGGGAAGATGTTGTGTATATGAGAGTCTCCTGTATTCTGTGAGTGATTTTGCTGTGACATAAAACTTCTTTGAAAACAAAATGAAAAATTTTGAGACACTGGGAAATGAGAGGAGGAAGGTGCCATGGTACAGACTGGACACCAGATATTGCAGTGGTGAAAGGCAAAATGTCAAAAAAAATTTTTTTTTATATTGATCATTTTTTAAATATTCCAATCTTTTAATTTTATTTAAGTTTTAATTTTCTTAAAAAAATTATGCATTTTATCTCCTACATTTAATCTTATCATTATCATTTTGTTTTCCTATTAATTGTATTCAGCTATTGTAATGGCTTCATCTTTGAAGAAGCATTGGATCACAAAAGGATTACAACTGGTGTGGTGGGGGATCAAAGGTTTGGAGTGTCAGGGATGGGGGATGCATGGTAGGAAGTTCACTTGAGCATAAATAAAAGATATATAAAAATGTTCAAATGTTCACTGGGCATTGTCACAGTGGGTGGAGAATAAGTCAATAAATGAGAGAATACTGAATTCCCATCCTGGAGAGCTCTGCCACATTCTCTAAGGTTGCTGCAACATTCCCCCAAGTGCAGGGGCAGTGTCTGGCAAAGGAGGATGATCCACTAATGGGTTCTTGTTATTGATGACTACCTTATGAGTCTTTGCTCTTGAAATTGAAACTTAGCCTATTCTTATGGGGTGCCTAAGGCTTGTCTCCTGAAAGCCTCCTTGTTGCGCAAATGTGGCCTCTATCTAAGCCAAACTCAGCACATAAATGCATTACCTTCCTCCCAGTGTGGGACATGACTCTCAGGGATGAACCTCCTTGGAACCAAGGGATTGCTACCAAGTGCCAACTGGCCATGCAACTGGAGAAAGACATTTGAATAAAAGGGGCAAAAATAAAGACAAATATGTTTATATGTTTAAGAGACTTTAAAATGCATCGGGAGCTCATCCTAGAGGTAACACTTATACACATCTCAGTAGGATCTCATAGAATTCCAAAGTAGATATTATCCCAAATAATGGGGCTCCTGAGGGCTCTGGAGACACCCAGGTCCTATGCCAGGGTGGATAGCTTCAGAGTTTGGTGCCTTGCCAGTGGGCCCTACTTTGGAGTTTATGCTCCTGAGAGTGACAGAGTTGGCCTCAACTATGTCTTCCCTGCACATGGCTCATCTGTCCCTTCTATTCAAACCTATACTTGGTGCTTGAGTTTGTAGGTGTACATCCAGAGACTTGAGTCTTTGGGCTGTCCATGTGCCAGCTTGGCCCAGAACTTTGGTGGAGCAGCAGATCCTATTCTGCAGCTCACTGGACTCACCCAGGACAACTGGTGGGGAGATGATGATGGACAATGGCCATCCCAGGGAATGAAGAGATTCTACAGCTGCAGGCAGGATAATCCCATCCATCTTCCCCATAGGATATAAACCCCCTCTTAACTGGAGGTGGAGTGGACATCACCATCGCAGACTCCTCAGGATGGGGGGAAGAGTAATGGACTAGAGTGGACTTACTGGTATTTTGCTATAGACATATTTTGATTCCAGCAATTGGAGAAATTATAACATTGATGTGGTGTTAACCACTGGTGCCTCTGGGGGCAGGGAGAGGGAAAAGCAGTTGTAATACAGGGGCTTTTCAGGGACTTGGAAATTGTCCTGAATGACATTGAAATGACAGATATAGGCCATTTTATATCATCATATAACATGCAGAACTCTGTGGGAGAGAGTGTGGTCTACAATGTGAACTATGGTCCATGCTTAATGGCAAAACCCCAGGTTGTGTTTATCAATTGCAATTAATGTGCCACACTAATGAAGGATGTTTATGTGGGAGGTTGTGAGAGGTGTGGGAGGTGGGGCATATGGAAATCCCCATATTTTTTGTGTAACATTTATGTAATCTAAGTGTATTTTTTAAAAAAGTTTTAAAAATGTAACATGGGACTAGTTAAACCTTATGTGAAATGTGAATATGGGTGATATTGCATGTACTTAATGCCATTGTTTGCATGATTTGTGGTGCCTTATATTATTTCTGTGGACTTGGGGTACACTGTTTTAATGCCCTAACTGCTTCGATAATGAAGATTTAATGGGCAGATTGTACAGGGGAATGAGCATTGGGGTGGATATAGGGTAAAAAACAACAACAACAATGTATTCATACTGTCCCTTTCTTGGAAATTGTCCTGCATGACATTGCAATGACAGATGTAGGCCATTATATATCTTCCCATAACCTACAGAATTGTGTGTGAGAGTGTGGACTACAATGTGAATTATGGTCCATGCTCAGTGGCAAAGCCCCAGGATGCATTTATCAATTACAATGAATGTGCCACACTGATGAAAGATGTTGTTTATGTGGGAGGGTGTGGGAGGTGTGGGGAGTGGAGCATATGGGAATCCCTGTGTTTTTTTTTTTCATGGCATTTATGTAATCTAAGCATCTTTAAAAAATAAATATAAATATATTTCAAAAAAGAAGACACTGGAGGAACATACAATATAAATAAAAAGCATACATAAAAAGACAATAGATTTCATGGTGATGAAAGGCACAATGCAAGAAATTAAAAATGTGTTGTAAAAACATAAGAGCAGATTTGAACAGGAATAGGAAAGAATTAGTGACATTGAAGATTGAACATCTGAAATCACATAGATAGTAGATATAGAGATATAAAAAATACCCCCCCCCCCAAAAAAAATCATTAGGGACTAATGGAACTAAATGAAGACACAAAATACACAAACATGCATTACAGGCATCCCAGAGGGAGAAGACAAGAGAAAGGGGGAGAGAAGGAATGTTGAAGGAAAAAATGGCTGAAAATTTCCCAACTCTTTTGAGGGACATGGATGTACATGTACAGGAAGTGTGGCACAAACCAAACAGATTAATCCTAAAAGGCATAACCAAAGAACCATGATCGCCAGACTGTCAAATGCTCAGAGAAAAAGAGAATTTTAAAAGCAACAATAGAAAAGGGATCCATCACATATAAGGGATGCTCAATAAAATTAAGTGTTGATTGGTCATATGAAACCATGGAAGATAAAAGGCAATGATATGTCATAGTTAAGGTGCTGAATGAAAAATCTGCTGGAATTTCACATCCAGCAAAATTGTCATTCAAAAATGAGGGAGAATTCAAAATATTCACAAATAAATAGAAATTGAGAGAATTTGTCAACAAGAATCCTCTGCTTCAAGAAATAGTAAAGGGATTTCTTCAGGTTTAAAGGAGGGAAAAGGTGAGAGTGAGGTTTAAAGGAGGGAAAAGGTGAGAGTGGGTTGGAGGAGAGTGTAGAAAGGAATATTATTAGTAAGAATAACTAAAAAGATAAAAAGAGAAACAAAAACAAAAGTTGACCTATATAAAACTAAAGAAAAAATGGCTAATATAAGTACTACCTTAACAGTAATAACATTGACTGTTAATGGATTAAATTCCCCAATCAAAAGGCACATATTGGCAGAATGGATAAGGAAATATGAACAACCTATACAATGTCTACAATGAACTCACCTTAGACCAAGGGATGTGAGGAGGTTCAAAGTGAATGGTTGGAAGATGATTTTACACGCAAATAATAACTAAAAAAGAATGGGAATCGCTATACTAATATGACACAAAATAGACATTAAATGCAAAGTTATTGTAAGACAGAAAGTAAGGCACCATATATTAATAAAAGGAGTAATCAATCCAGAAAAAAGAACAATCATAAACATTTATGCAAGTAACCAGTGTGCCTCAAAATACTTGAGGTAAACATTGGAAAACTAAGGGGAGAAATAGATTCAGCTACAATTGTAGTGGGGGAATATAATGCACCGTTATCACCATTAAACAGAAAATCTCAACAGTGTTAATAAAGAAACAGAGACCTTGAATAATATATTAGAGGATCTAGACTTCACAGATATATACAGATGATTACTGCCAAATAGTACAGTTTATGCATTCTTCAAGAGCACATATGGATCATTCTCCAGGATAGAGCACATGCTTGATCACATAACAAGCCTCAACGAATTTAAAAATAATGAAATTATACAAAGTCATTTTTTTTACCACAGCAGAATGAAACTGGAAAAAGAGGCAGAAAATGCAGAATTTAAACTACACGCACTTAAACAATCAATGGGTCCAGGAGAAAATTCCAAAAGAAATCAGTGACTACCTTGAAATGAGTGAAATTTAGAACACAACATATAAAAACGTATGTGCTACAGCAGAAGCAGTGCTAAGAGGAAAATTTAAGACTTAAATGCTAATATTAAAAAGGAAGAAAGAGCTAAAATTGAAGGCCTAAGTGGACACCTGGAATAACAAGGAAAGAAAAACTAATCCCAAAACAAGCAGAAAGAAAGAAATAACAAAAATTGGAATATTACATGAAATTGACAATAATAATAAAAAAAATTCTGGCAAAATTTTTAAATATCTTTTTCATTGAGAAGATTAATAAAATTGACAAACAAAAAGACAGAAGATTCAAATACATGAAAGAAAAAAATGATCCCATAGACAAAGAGTTTAAGATGATACTTTAAAGAACTGTATGCCAACAATATGGATGACTTAGTTGAAATAGACAAATTTCTAGAACCACACAAGCAATCTACATTGAGGAAAGAAGAAACTGATAAACTCAACAGACAAATCACAAATAATGAGATTGAATTAGTCATCAAAAACCTTCCACAGAAGAAAAGCCCAGTACCCGCTGCCTTCACAGGTGAATTCGACTAAGCATTTTGGGAATAAATAACATCAATTCTCCTTAAAGTCTTCTGAAAAATAGAAGTGGAATAAACATTCCCTAACTCAATCTATGGTGCCAACATCACCCTATTACTAAAGACACATAAAGATGCCACAAGAAAAGAACTACAGACCAATCTCTCTAATGAACCTGGATGCTAAAACCCTCAACAAAATACTTGCTAATCATATTCAATAACATATTAAGTGAATTATACACCATGATCTACTGGTTTTCATCGCTGGTATGCAAGGATGGCTCAACAAAGGAAAATCAATGTAATTAACCACATTACCAGACAGAAAAAAAATCACATGATCATCTCCACTGATGCAGAAAAGTCATTTGAATAAATACAGCATCCTTTCTTGATAAAAAAAAAACACTTCAAAAGGTAGGAAGAGAAGGAAACTTTCTCAATATTATGAAGGGTATATATGAAAAACCCAAAACTAGCATCACATTCAATGGTGAAATGCCAAAGGTTTTCACTCTAAGACCTGGAACAAGACAAGGATGCCCACTATCATCAGTCTTTTTTAACATGTGTTAGAAGCACTTTTTTTGAGGACATAGGTAAGAAAAGAAATAAAAAGCATCCACATTGGAAAAAAAGTAAACAGTTCACTATTTGCAGATGACATGATCCTATACATAGAAAGCCCTGAAAAATCTGCAACAAAGCTTCTAGAGCTGATAAATGAGATCAGTAAAGAGACAGAGTATAAGATCAACATGCAAAAATCAGTAACATTTCAGTACACTAATACTGAGCAATTTGAGGAGGAAATCAAGAAAAAAATTCCATTCACAATAGAGTAAAAAAAGAATCAATTATCTGCAAATAAACTTAACTAAAGATGTAAAGGACTTGTACACAGAAAACTTCCCAACATTTTTAAAGGAAATCAAAGTAGAACTAACATAAATGGAAAAAATAATCCATGTTCATGGATTGGAAGATTAAACATCATTAAGATGTCTGTCCTACACAAATAGATTCACATATTTATTGCAATTCCAATATAAATTACAACATCACATTTTATTGAATTGGAAAAGCTATTTATGAAATTTGTTTGGAAGGGCCAGTAACTTTGAATAGCCAAACATGTTGAAAAAGAAAAGGAAATTGGAGGAATCACACTACATGACTTTAAAGCATACTACAAAGCTACAGTGGTTAAAACTGCATGGTATTGGCACAAGGATAGACATACTGACAAATTGAATGGAATTGAGAATTCTGATATGCATTACATATATGGGCAACTGATATCAAACAATACAACCAAGGACATTCAACTAGGGCTGAATGGCTTCCTCAAAAAATGGTGCTGTTAAAACTGGATATCCATACACAAAAGAATGAGAGAGGATCACCATCTCATGCCCTATATAAAAATTAACTCAAGATATTTCAAAATCTAAATCTAAGTGCCAAGACCATAAAAATCCTAGAAGATAATGTAGGTAAGCATCTACAAGATCTTCCAAGATACAAGGAAATGGTTTCATAAAATTTATACACAAAGCACAAACAACAAAAGAAAAATACAGATAAATGGGATCTACTCAAAATTTATAAAAATAACTTTTATGCTTCAAAGGTGTTTGTCAAGAAGGTGAAAAAGCAGCCTAATCAACGTGAGAAAATATTTGGGAACCACTTATCTGATAAGGTCTCAATATCTGGCATATATAAAGAAATCTTATATCTTGAAAATAAAAAGACAAACTATCCATTTAAAGAATGGGCAAGAGATGAATAAACTCTTCTACAAAGCAGAGTTACAAATGTCTAAAAAGCACATTGAAAGATGCTGAACATCACAAGTGATTAGGGAAATGCAAATCAAAACTACAATGAGATATTACTTTACACTTATTAGACTTGCTGCTACTAAAAAAAATTGAGAACTCAAAAGAAATGATGTGTGGAATGGGAACCCTCATCCATTGCTGGTGGGAGTGTAGAATAGTGTAGCCAATGTGAGAGACAGTTTGACAGATTCTCAAGAAGCTAGCTATGGAATTGCTGTATGATCCCTCAATCCCACTGCTGGGCATATATACAGAAGAATTGATAGCAGGCACACAAACAGATATATGCACACCAGTGATCATAGCAACATTATTCGCTATTGTCAACATTTGGAATCATTTAAGTGTTCATCTACAGATAAATGGATAAGCAAAATGTGGTGTGTGTGTGTATGTGTGTGTGTGTGTATATATATATATATATATAATGGAATATTACTCAGCTGTAGTAAGGAATAAATTATTGACACACATGACAACATGGATGATCCTGAAGACCTTATGCTTAGTGAAGTATGCCAGTCACTAGAGACAAATATTGCATGACCTCACTGATACAATCTAAACCTGTTGAGCAGTCTCATAGATGTAGGGTCTGGAAAATAGGTTATTAGGTGACAGAAAGTGAGTAGAGTGGGTGAGGTATGCTCAATATAGGCAAAACCCTGATTACATGGAAAGGTATGGTTTGGCAGTGGAGGTCGATGATGGTGATGCAATGACATGAATGGGGTAAATGGTGCTGGAATGTGATGGTGAGCAGGGTGGGGGTTTGGGATGAACAATCCTTGGAACTGGGAAGAGGAGAGGAGGAAGGAACATCTGAACTATGGGGATTTGTATGTCTGTGGTTGAAACTGCAATGGAGGGAATACTTTTTAACAAATATGGCAGGGCAGGATCACTGATGTAGGGGACTGGTGGGATATGTGGGAAAGGGTGCAACAGGGGCATACTTCCACGGAATATGAATGAGTTCATCTTGGAATAGGGTGTTATCTAAATGTGTGGAGACCCACATAATAAACAAGAAAATACTAAACTCCCATCCCAGGGAGTCCTGCTACATTTTCAAACAGAAGGGCAAGAACATCTCAAGTACATAGGTAGTGCTCAATAAAAGCAAACAAACCAGTAAGTCAAGTGCTCAATATTAATGTATAAAAATATGAACCCTATTCTTCAAAAATTGAAACTTAGTGATTGCCATACATTCTGAGGGGAAGGTGAGGGAGGAATGGGTGGAACATGGCACATCTTTGGGGCATTGGAATGGTTCTGCATGATCTTGCAATGATGGATACAGGCCATTATTCATTGTGCCAGAACCTAAAAAATAGACGGTACAAAAGGTAATCCATAATGTAAACTAGTAGCCATGGTTAGTAGCAATGTTTCAACATTTGTTCATCAATTGTAACAAATGTACCTTACTCATCTAGGATGTTATTGTTGAGGAACAATATGTGGGGAAGGGAGTGGACTGTATAGGAATCCTCTATATTTTCAATGTGACTTTTGTGCAACCTAAAGCTTCTTGGAAAATAAAGTGAAATAAAAATAGAATACTTCGGGGGACATACAGAAGAAATTGTCAATATACATTAAAAGAGAAAAGATATTGTGGTGATGAAAGGCATAATGCAATTTTTAAAATTTTTTGATGTTTACTTTTTTATTTTATTACTGTTCTTTTTTGTTGGCTTTAATTATGTGGATATTTTGTGTCACAGCTTTCTTTGGGAAGGATCACTGGTCTGGGCTGTCAGTGGTGGGAAGACGTATGTGTGGGGCTACATCTGTTGCATGCCTCTATGGAGTGTGATTGTGTTCATGGGGTGTTTTCTCTGGCAGTGGAAACCCAAAGAATATCAAACAGAATATTGAATTCCTATCCTTGTGAGTCCTGCTTTATTCTCTCATAGAGTGGCAAGAGTCTCTGGAGTACATGCGCAGTGTTTAGCAAAAGAGGGTGGACTAATGCATCAGACCCTTGATATTCATGGTTGTGCTTATGAACCTTGTTCTTGTGAAATTGAAGCTTGGCATAGTAATATATATTGCCTAATAGTTACCTCCTTAGAACCTCCTTGTTACTCAAATGTGGCCTCTCTCTAAGCCAATCTCAGCATATAAATTCACTAACTTCCCCTGATGTGGGACATGAATCCTGTGGATGAGCTTCTTTGTCATCAAGGGATTAATAAGAGGCACCAGCTAATGATGCATTTGGAGAAAGACCTAGATCAAAAGGGGGAAATACTGAATGTAAATTAGTTTTTATCGCTAAGAGATTTCAAAGTGAGTCAAGAAGTCATTCCAGAGGTTATGCGTATGCATGTTTAGGAGAATCTTACTGTCTCCCACAGTAAAATGTGCCTCATGTAGGCATGCTACTGGGGGCTCTAAAGACAGGGCAGAAACCCCAGGAAATTAGGACCCTACCAGTGGGGCTTACTTCAGAATATATGATAACCCATCTCCCCCAATGTATCAGAGTTAGATTCATTTATAATTTTTGTACACATGGCTCTTCTGCCCCATTTATTTGAATCTATAATTAGTACTATATCCATTAAATACATGCTCCAGAAACTTAATCTTCCACTGCTCATATAACAGCTAAGCCCTGAATCTCAGCAGAGTTACATCCAACGTATACTCTCCAGTTCATTAGACTCACCCAGGAAAATTAACACAAGGATGATGATGGAAAATGCCCATCAAAAGAGCAGTTTATCTGCAACTGCAAGCAAGATGGTTCCATTTATCTGCCCCATGTGATCTAAGCTCACTTTCAATTAGAAACAGAGTGGGCATCACCATCCCCAAAACCTCAAGCTTGAGGAATGCACAAATATAAGGGTGGAATGCAACTGTGGACTAAAGTAGACATATAATTCTACTAATGGAAGAACTTGTAAGATTAATATAAAGACAATGGTCACCAGTGATTCTTAGGGGAGAGAGAGGGAAGAATATGTGTGAAATGGAGCATTTTTGAGACATTGGAATCTTTCTGCAAGATATTTCAATGACAGATACAAGCTATTATATATCTTGCCAAAACCCATAAAATTGTGTGGTGCAAAGTGTAAATCATAATGCAAACTATAGAACATGCTTAGTAGCAATGCTTCAATATTTGTTCTTTAATTTTAAAAAATATACAACACTAATGAAGATGTTAATGGGGGAAAGTGTGGGGGTAAGGGGGGTATATGTGAATCCCCTATATTTTGAATGTAACATTTATGTAGTCTAAAACTTCTTTAAAAATAAAATAGACAAAATATTGACTAGATATTTCTTCAAAGACATACAAATGACCAATAATTACATCAAAAGATGCTCAATCTTATTAGTCATCAGGCCATGCAAATGACAACCACAATGTGACAACACTGCACATTCACTAAGAAAGTCTAATTTAAAGAAAAAAATCCTAAATAAATGTTGTTGAGGATGCAGACAAATAGGAACCCTTATACATTGTTGGTGGTACTGTAGAATGATACAGCCACTGTGGTAATCAGTTTGGTGATTACTCAGATAATTAAAACAGATTTAACACAAGACCCAGCTCTGGTGGTTTAGAACTTACTCCAAGAGTAAGAACATAGCAAAGAAGAATAAAATAATAAATGTATGTCAAAAGTCAAATGATATAATATGAAAGTGCTCAGTCAACAGGAGGAAAAGTTAGAATAACAAGAAAAGAGAAAATATCATTTAATAATAAAGAATAAACATTGATAACCGGTAGCAGTTTGATATTGTTTATGAAATCCAAACATAGATATTGGATTATGTTTGTAAACTTGTCTGTTTCTCTGAGTATATTAGTTTGTAGTAAATTCAGAGGTTTGACTTTAACTTGATGAAATAATGCTTAAGGCTTTGTTTGAGCCACAACTGTAGGATGTTGATTCCCCATCCCCTTTGGGGGTGTGGACTCGCAGAGAAAACAACAAGACAGAGGAGTTAGCAGGAGGTTTTGATGCTGGAACTGGAGAAAGTAAACTCACAGGAGAACACAGGCATAGAGATGGCTCCATAGAAACAGCAGAGGCCCTGGGAAGTGAGAGAACCTGAAAGTTTACAGCTGACCTTGTGGAGAGAACAGAGCATCTGAGCCTGAAGAGAAACAAGACCTTGGAGAGAGACAAGACTTTTTCCAGCCTACAGCTGATGTTGGAAAAAGCTGGGAACATGGAGCCTTAAGAGGAGTAGGAAGCCTGAAACCTTGCAGACTTTGGCAGCCATCTTGCTTCAACACATGGCAACAGACTTTGGTGAGGGAAGTAACTTACACTTTATGGCCTGGTTACTGTAAGCTTCTACCCCCAAATAAATATCCTTTATTAGGAGAAGGAGCAATTCTTATAGAAGAATTCCAACTTTTAAATGTTGAAGGAAGAAGGAGATGGAACATCACAGTAATAATTGCATTATGTGATATTTACAGAAACATGAACAATTCATGGGTTAAAATATAGGAAAGAAGATATTTTACTAACCTCATAATATTGCCTTTGTGATGGTTTTAACATGTCTGCTAATCCTTGATTCTTCTTCCTACAGGAACTGGGGATTCATTATCTTCTACTTGTGTGAGCCAGACTTATGGGATATTTCTTCAAATAGACTATGGAAAGAAAAGAAAAATAATCCATGCTGTGGAGGCTGGTTTCTGCATCACAAGTCACCTTGAGAGCTATTCCTGTGGCTGGAGTTGGAAACTCCATTTCCCAAAATGGGGGAGGAAGACACAGTGTGGCACCGACTTTAGCTACTGATTAGTAAATTTGGCTGGTTAAAGTATAATCCTAAGAACAGCTAAAGTTTAAATGTGTCCAAATCAGAAAAAGGCTGGTAGCCACCAATTTAACTCTGCCCCTGACATGAGGGGAAGTGAGGCTGATTGAAAATCACAGTTCTGGTATGGACTGGATTCTTCCCACCCTGACCATATTGCAGCTCTAGCCAAAACTCCAGCCCCACCTCCAGCAGGGAGGAAGCTGGGGGGACCTGCACCACTTCTCTGGGAAACTACAAGCCATGCCACAGAGGCTGGTGCCTATTATACTCTAACAGAGCAAGCCACCTCAGGAGATATTTCATGGAGCTAGAAGCTCTGTTTCCCATAAGCAGGGGAAGAAGAGATGGTTGTCCATCGACTTCAGTTATTGATTAGTGGATTTGGCTGGATAAAGTATAATCCTAGGAACAGGTAGGTTTTGAACCTGTCCAAGTGGGAAAGAACCTGGTAGTCACCATTTTGTCTCTGCCTCTGGTATGAGGGGAAGCCAGGCTGGCTGAAAACCACAGTTAAGTTAGGGACTGGCTTCTTATGACCAAGATCAGACTGTAGCCCTAGCATAGGATCCATCCCCAAGTCTGGCATGGAGGAAGCTGGTGGGACCTGCACCAGGCTCTCTAGGCAACTGCAGGTGCTTTTAGCCAGCACAGATTGAATAGTTGGACACCTGGGTCTGCATTCCCACATCCCAATAGGATAGAAGACGAACTGGGTTTCCTCAGCCTCTCTGATCAACTGCAGGCATTTTCAGCGCACACAAACTGGTGAGCACCTTTGAGTCCCTCTCCACCTTTGACCCCTCCCCATAGGATAGGAGGGGGCTGGTGTTCCCCCAACCTTTCAGGACAATTGCAGGTGCTTTTGGCCTACCATTGGGCACCTGTGACTCTACCTCCACTGCCAATAGGACAAGAGAGGGCCTGTATTTGTCCAGCCTCTCTGGGTAGCTGCAGGTGCTTTTGGCCCACACAGCCTGGACTGGTGGGTACTTGTGGATCCACCCCCACCCCAAAAGGAAAGGAGGGGCCTGGTGTTTCCAAGCCTTTCCAGGCAATGGCAGGCACTTTCAACCTGCACAGATTGGACTGTTGAATGCCTGTGGATCCACCCCCACCACCCAGTAGGATAGGAGGAAGCTTGTGTTTCCTCAGCCTCTCCAGGCAGCAAGAGGCACTTTTGGCCTGAAAGAACTGGACTGTTGTATATATATATGGATCCACTCCAAGGCCCAATAGGATAGGAGGGGTCTGGTTTCTCCACAGCTTCTCCAGGCAATGGCAGGTACTTTCAGCCTACAGGGAATGAACTGTTGGGTGCCTGTAGATCCAAACCCACGCCTAATAAGATAAGAGGGGACTGGTGTTTCCTCTGCCTCTTGGTGCAATGGCAGGTACTCTTGGCCTAAAGGGACTGAAATGTTAGGTGCCTATGGATCCAACCCTTTCACCCAATAGGATAGAAGGGAGCTGGTGTTTTCTTAGCCTCTCTAGGCAACAGTGGGTACTTTTGGTCTACAGGGACTGAACTGTTGGGTGTCAGTGTTTCCTTTCTCACTCCCTAAAGGGCAGAAGGGACAGTACTTCCTGAGCCTCTCAGGGCAACTGTATGTATATTTGGGCCACAAAGATTAGATTGTTGGGCACTCCAGAGGGTCCATCCCCACCCCCAATGAGGTGGGGGATGGTGCTACATCAGTTTACCTGGGCAGTTGTGGTCATTTTGGACCCACACAGCATAGATTGTTGCCCACAACTGCACCTCAATCTCTGCCCCAGGTAGGGGAGGAAAGGATGTGAAGCTTCATCAGTCTATCTGGGCAACTACAGACAGTCTTGTACTGCACAACTTGGATTATCACACATAGCTGAATTTCTGTCCCAGGCAGAGGAGAAAGGTGGGAGCAGCTTCATCAAATCCTGGGGCAATGTGAACAGATTCAGCCTCCATAGCTTACAGTACCAACTACATCCTTGGCCCCTACTACACAACCAGCAAGGGAGAAAAGTCAAGAAAGCCCTAAACTAAAGAAGAAACTGCACCCATAATAAGTACAATTAGTAAGCCAGATGGAAAGACACCAACAAAAAATTTCAATCCATAACAAGAAACACGAAGATCTGACCCATTCGAAGGAACAAGACAAGCCTGCAGATAACATAAAGGAGTTGAGACAACTAATCAAAGATGTTCAAGCAAATCTTCTTAATAAATTCAATGATATGGCTAAAGAGATTAAAGATATTAAGAAGACACTGGGTGAACACCAAGAAGAATTTGAAAGGATACATAAAAAAATAGAAATCTTTTGGGAATGAAAGGTGCAATAAATTAAATTTAAAATATACTGGAGGCATATAACAGCAGATTTGAGGAGGCAGAAAATGTATCGGTGAGCTTGAAGAAATGGCTTCTGAAAGCGAGCATACAAAAGAACAAATGAAACAAAGAAAAGAAAAAATTGAACAGGGTCTCAGAGAAATAATGAGAGCAAGAGATGTACAAACCTATGTGTCATGGGTGTCCCAGAAGGAGAAGAGAAGGGAAAAGTGATGGAAGGAATATTTGGAGAAATATTGGTAGAAAATTTCCCAACCCTATTGAAGGACATAGATATCTTTGTCCAAGAAGCACATCATACTCCCATCCAAATAAATCTGAATACTCCAACTCTGAGACACTTCTAATCAGAATTTCAAATGCAAAAGATAAGGAGAGAATTCTGAGAGCAGCAAGAGAAAAGCAATAAAGGATACCCAAAAAGATTAAGTGCCATTTTCTCATTAGAGACCATGGAAACAAGAAGTCAGTGGTCTGATATATTTAAGATGCTGTAAGAGAAAAACTGCCAGCCAAGAATTTTATATCCAGCAAGATTATCTTTAGAAAATGAGAGTGAGTTTAGAATATTCACAGATAAATAGAAACTGAAAGACTTTATAACAAAAAAGACCAGCATTGCAGGAAATACTAAAGGGAGTATTATAGCCTGAAGGGTAAAGACAGGAGAGAGAAGCTTGGAATAGTCTACAAATGGTGATTGTATCAGAAACAGAAGCTAAAAGTGTCAAATAAAGTGGTGAAAATAAAATGACAGATAAAATCCAAAAGTCAAAATGGATAAAATAAGAACTGCCTTTACAATAATAGCATTCAGTGTTAATGAATTAAACTCCCCAATCAAAAGACACAGACTGGTAGAATGGATAAGAAAACATGAAACATCTGGAGGTTGAAGCAAGAGTGTTAATTTAGACCCAAGGATGCCAATAGATTGAAACAGAAAGGTTGGAAAAATATATTTCACGCATGCAGTAACCAAAAAAAAAAAAAAAAAAAAAAAAAAAAAAAAAAAAAAAAGCTGGGCTAGCTATACCTATATCAGAAGAAATAGACTTTAAAAGCAAAACTGTTAACACAGACAAGGAAGGACATTACATATTAATAAAAGGGATGATTCAGTAGAAAGAAATAACAATCAGAAATGTATATATACCTAACCAGGGTGCCCCAAGATACATTAAGCAAACACTGGAAAACTGAAGGGAGAAATAGACATCTTTACAATAATAGTTGGAGACTTCAATACACCACTCTCAGCATTGGATAGAACATCTGGGCAGAGGATCAATAAAGAAACAGAGAAATTGAATAAAATGAGGAATGGACTAAACCTAATAGACATACACAGAACATTGCACCCCCAAACAGCAGGATATATATTCTTTTCAAGTGCTCATAGATCTTTCTCCAGGATAGACCATATGATGGGTCACAAAGCTGATATCAATAAATTCTACAAGATTGAAATTATGCAAAGCACTTTTTCTTATAATAATAGAATCAAGTTGGAAATCAGCAAGAGGCAGAAACACAGAAAATTCAAATATATATGGAGATTAAACAAAAAAACTCTTAAATAATCTGTGGATCAAAGAAGAAATTTCAAGAGAAAACA
>JAQZBX010019441.1:0-33798 GCA_029593785.1 Cabassous unicinctus
ACAATTTTGTATTATGCTTATTATGCTTATTATTAACACTGAGTGCGAATATTCTCGCTGTCCTGATTTTGTGATAATCAGGGTAGGCTAAACATTCGCTATGTTAGAAACCATGCATGTGTCCCCTGACCTGGTTTTTCTCCCTAGGTCTGGTTTTTAGAATGCTGGTGATAAACTAAGCCTGATTTATTATATGACCATCCTGTATGGGAAATGACTGTAGCTCTACGTATCTTTGGTCAACCTTAAGAGATATGTAGCAGGGGGACGGATGTGGCACAAATGGTTGGGTGTCCGTCTCCCACATGGAGGACCTGGGTTCGATCCCTGGGACCTCCCAGTAAAAATAAGGAAAAGAAGACTATAGAAGGCTCATGGACTGCCAGGCCCCGTGCGCAGGTGCACCATCAGGCCCTGCAAGCGGGTGAGCCCCTCCAGGCTCTCTCCCACATCTGAGGTTCTGAGGATTGAAACCCGGTGAAGACAGGAGGAGAAGGATGAGAAGAGAGGGCAGGAAACAGACAGAGACTTGCCCAGCGAATGGACACAAAAACAGCAAAAATGGGGTTGGGGGTAAAAATGGATAAAAGTAAATAAATAAATAAATCTTTTTAAAAAAATACTGAGTAAGTGCTTAACTTTGGCTCCCAATTATTTTAAGGTATTTTGGAAGGATTTCAAAATTTCTCAAAACACAATTATTTTAACTCAGAGCAAATGCATGGGGAGTCTGGTCAAACACAAAAAAAAGCCAAAATTGTGTACTATCTTGAGTGAATCACAGTTTCGTTTTGGGGGGAAACTACACCTGTATCCTGAGATACAGACAACGCCGGCATGTGGACAAAAATCAAGTACATTACCTTACGAAGGGCTGTCCCCTGTGAATTCCCTGTCAGTCACCAACTCATAGACTCACCTACTCCATGCTATTCATTTGACCCCTGAAGAAACTGAGGCTCCAAGAACCCAAATGCCACCCCCAAGGCAGTGAAAGCTGTAGGAGCCCCAAGCAGGAGGGCATTCATCTGAATCAGGAGTCGGAAAGAGGATGTGGCTGGAAACCCACTGAAAACCCAGTGGGAAGGAAGGGTGTTTCCAGCAGAGGCAACAAAGGTGGAAAGAGCACAGAGGAGGAAGAACACGGGATGGCTGGGGGTGGAGGGTCTCCCAGTGAGTCCACTGCAAAGGGGAAGTATATGCCCATCGCACAGAGAATGAGAATGAGAAGAGAATGTGGGGTGTGGGGAACAGGTGTGGGGTGGAGGGCCTTGAAACACCTACTCCATGCCTGGGAACTGGCCTGCAAGCCTTCTGGTTTGTTTGTTTTTCTAATCCCTACAACCACCCTGCCAAACTGATATGATCGCACCCATCTTACGAATAAGGAAACTCTGACCCTGAACAGGGGAGGTGTTAGCCCGAGGCCACACGGCCGGCCAGTGCCAGGGGCAGGGCAAGCCCAGGCTCAGGCCCTTCTCTGCACACCTGGGGGATCTCTTTGTACAAAGTATCACTTACGTAAATAAGAGTACCTGAAGTGGTGGGCTGGAGCCAGCATCTACGGGTCACAAGAGCCGACTGTAAAATGTTCAGAATCACAGTCATCAAACCAGTTGGCAGTTTGAAATTGGCTGTGGTGGGAGTATGTATCCCCTGGAAATCAACCAATGCTCCAAATCAGGGCCTTTCCCTGCACCACCCTTCCCTGCAGATGTTAAACATTGGCCAGCACACCACTGAGTGCTTACAGAGTTGAAATAATGACATAAAATGAACATCCTGTGTCCACACTGTGCTGGACACAGTGCTAGATGCTGCCATCCATTCGGTTGTTCAACAAACATACATCAAGTGATGTGTTATGTGCCAGGAACTATACTAGACACTGAGGATGCAATCAGGGATGGAAATAAAAATATTTAACAACCCCCAGGCACTGACCAATCAGAATGGACAAAGGCCACAGTGCTGGAGCAGGGTTCTGGAGGCTGTGCCAAGCATTAGCCCTTTAGTTGTTGGCTCTTGAGGGGATTGGGGGGGTGGTTTCCCATGGAAAGGATCCATGCACTGGGGCAGATGGGTGAGGGGACTCACAGGGCTCAGGACAATCAGAATGAAAGCATTTCAATATCACAAAAACCAATCCAGCTGTGCCACTGTCTCCCAGCACAGTATCAGCCCAGAGTACAAAATTAAACAGGACCAACTTGGTCCCTGTCCTCTAAAATTTCAGAGAACAATACAACAAAAAAAGAGATTAAAAATTGAAAATACTTAAATATTAAAAAGGAAGCTGTCTTCTAATAATAAACAAATTTTGAATTAAAAATATGAAAGCACAGTCTATTTTTCTCTTTCTAAAAAACACATTTCTTAACTGTGTCCACTGGAAACTAACATCCCAGTTTCATGAACACCCCCAATGGCCAGATTGTGGTCACTAAATACCATTTCTTTATTAGTCAGGGCTCTCTAGGGAAACAGAACTGACAGGAGATAGCTGTAATTAGTATGTGATTTTATAAAATTGTCTCACACAATCATTGGGATGTACAAATCCACGGACTCCAATGAACATCTTTGATGAATTACCCAGGAGATGCTGGCTGCCTGAGGTAGAAATGGGAATTCTCTCTCTGAATGCTGAAATCACGTCTCCTTTTAAGGCCTTCAACTGATTGTATGAGATGTCACTCATTGCTGAAGACAATCTCCTCAATTGATTGTATATGTAATCAGCCATAGATTCAACAACTCACTGATGATTCAAGTCCATAAAATGACCTTGTATTACAATTATCCCAGTGCTTGCTTGACCAAACAACTTGGCACCATTGCCTGGCCAAGTTTACACATTAGCCTAACCATCACAATTTCCTGCTAAAACTAATCAGGGCTCTTTGGAGAAAAGGTTGAGCCTAGGGACATTTTGTTGTGCCAGAAAGAAGGAACTGTCAGTGACCACTAGGGAAATCTCAAAAGGACACAGGAGCCAATTCAAAAGGGCTCCACTAGCCAAAGAGGAACAATTTGAACATCAAAAATAGTAACAGTAGCAATGATGGATTGAAACACAAAACTTCAGAATGGTACTGAAGAAAAAAATCACTGGTTATCTTTATATGCTAGGGCACACTCATCATTCTGAAATTTGTTAAACAACAGGAAAGAATCAAGCATGCACAAAAGGAAAACCAAACGAAGGAATCAGCCAGCTGGAGAGGGTAGCTGTCTAGAGCAGCCAAACCATCAAGGGAAACAGCTGGGATAGCATAGACCCAAGCTGCAAGTAAGGAGAGGGTAGGGCTTAGTGCTGGGCTTTGAGTCTGGACTTTTCCATTTGTCCTGCTGATCCTAGTTCTTAAAAGTTCTGCATGTCCTGTATGGTCCCTGGTCTGTGGAACTGCTGCTGTTGTGAAAGATGAGACAGCCACCACAACGAAACTGATTGTTTCAGTTAGCCATAGCCACAAAATACCGGGTAACAACTGTAAAGCCTCACTGGCATACCACAATACATATTTATTTTTGCTCATGGGTTGTCTGTGGGTTGACTAAGCAGTTCTCCTCATCTGACCTGGGCTTGGCAAGATTTACCCATGTAGGTGGCCCTACTGACCTTGGCTGCACTCTCCCACATGCATGGGGCCTCAACAGGGGTAACTGGGCTGCCTTGGCTGTGCTCCATGTGTCTCATCTCCAGAAGGCTAGCCCAGATGTGTTCCCATGGTCGTTGTAGAGTTCCAAGGAAGACCGGAAGCAGGCAAGGCCTCTGGGGCCTCAGCTCAGAACTGGCGCTCAGCCACTTCTGGCACATTCTATTGGCAAAGGAAGTACAAGCATCCCATAGTCAAGAGTTTGGGGAAAAAGACTCCACCTCTAGCTGCAAGAAGTGTGGATACATAGAGGAGTGGAGAACTAGGGTCATGCTTGCAATTATCCTGCCACACTGTTCGATCCCCGATTTAGCAGAAAGACAGCCCAAGCCATGCTCTAAGGCATGTTCTCAGGACCTGTGTCATCTCCCTGACTTTGCTCAACAGTCTCAGGGGCTAGTTTGGAAGGAACCTGAACCCAGAAACTGATGCACAGTTTCTCCGCCTGCATATGTGTATTAGTCAGCCAAAGGGGTGCTAATGCAAAATACCAGAAATTGGTTGGCTTTTATAAAGGGTTTTTATTTGGGGTAGAAGCCCACAGTTACCAGGCCATAAAGTATAAGTAACTTCCTTCACCAAAGTCTGTTGCCACGTGTTGGAGCATGACAGCTGCCAGTGTTTGCCAGGGTTCAGGCTACTTGGGTTCCTTTCTTTCCAGGGCTCCATTTCTTTCCGGGCTCAGCTCCTCTGTTTCCTCCACAAGGTCAGCTGTAGACTATGAGGCTCTCTAGGCTTTGCCTCTCTCCACAAGGCCAGCTGTGAACCGCCAGGCCTCCTCTCCTTCCTCACGACCAAGCTCCTCTGTGTGCTCACCTTCCCGGGCTCCAGCATTTAAACTCAGCTTCAGAACTCCAACTCAAAAACTCCCACTCTGTCCTTTGCCATGGCTTTTATCTTTGAGACCCTACGCACCAAGGGGCAGGGCTCAACGCCCTACTGACGTGGCCCAATCAAAGCCCCAATCATAACGTAATCATGCCCAGATGAACAGACCAGTTTACAAGCATGATCCAACATCTTTTTTGGAATTCATAATTATATCAAACTGCCAAACTGATACAATATGCCCCTGCATATGCCAGTTGAATACCACTCTGTGCACATACACTCATACACCCACACATTTGCAGACACACTCACACATATTCAAACACGTTCACATGCTCACACTCAACACACACTCACACATTTTCATACACCCATATTCACACATACGCCTTCACACTCACACATTCATTTATTCTCACACATGCTCTCACACTCACTCATTCACTCACCTTCACACAGTCACCCACTCACGCCCATCCTCACACACACAGGCTCACACCCTCATGCACTCACATGCTCACACACACATACAGTCACATGCATGCTCACACGTGCACACACACACACACACACACACACCTGCTCCCTGCCATTGGAAAGCTTTGGATACATGGCCCCTCTTACCTAAGGTTTGACCAGTTAAGGGGGAAAAACAAACAGGCAGCCTCCTGCCCACTCTCAGAGCTCCCCCACCTCAGCCTCAGGAGGGCAGAGGCTAATGAGGGATCCCATCCCAGCTCTGCCACTGACTAACTCTTGCATCGCTGGGCCTCAGTTTCCCCTACTGTCAACTAAAGGATGTGCACAGTCGTTCTCATGGGGCTTTTCTGGCTGGGAGCCCCATGATCCCACCAGCGGCTCCCTCATCCCTCTCAGTCAGGCCCAATGGGCGGAGGCCGCGGAACCGAGAGGGACGTGAGAACTTCCCAGAGGCAGTGGCTCATAAGCGGAGCTGCTTTCCAAGCCCCAAACGAATAGCAAGCCTTTCACCTGAATATGTGTGAACTGGGGAGAGGCAGCTGCGGAGAGCAGAAGCAGCGGGCAGCGAGCAGCGGCAGGCACAGCAGCGGCAGCAGCCCGGTGAGTACCGCTGCCCTCCTGGAGCCCAAGGCAGGGGGCCAGGTGCCCTTCCAGGGAGCTGCAGCCACAGCTACCCAGCCCCAGGGCCAAACAGGGGGAAATGGGCTCAAGGCCCACAGAGAGTGGGGCAGGGGGTGTTGGATCCCTGGGTAAGGAGGGAGAAAGAGAACACTGGGCAGGAAGGTGCCGGTGCATGGATCTTACTCCATCTGGCACTGAGGAGGCAGGATGGCTCCCAGGGCACCAGGGCAAAGCTAGTGTGGCCTGAGCTACCAGCCTCCTGCTGGCAGGGAATCGCCTGCACGGGGTCCCAATGACTCAGGCATCCCCTAGAGACCCCGGGGCCCTAACCATCCTCCCAGGGAAATGGAGCCTTGCCCCAGGACAGGGAGAAAGAGGATTTCCACCCAGCTGCTTGCACCCTGCTCTATCCCTTCTCCAAGAGAAAGAGAAGGACCCGACAGGGCTCTCAACTGGAAGGGAGCTTAGGGGTGAAAATTGCCTCCCCTCTCATCTATAGATGGGGAAAAGAAGCCCAGTGTGGGGTGGGGCAGTCCCAAGGCCCTCAAAGGGCGGTGGGCAGCAGAAGCAAGGGGAGTGGGACACACTGAGGTGCCAGGCGGTGGGTGTGGTCCAGTCTACCGGGTGTGGCACAGGGGAGGCCTGCCCTCCCCAGCATGCGCTCGCATCTATCTGTGTCCTTTCCAGGCCTGTAGGGCTGGTCTGGGCTGTCCTCGAAGAACAAAAATGGTGCTAGGGCTGGAGGAGCCCGGGATGGCCTCCTGCAAGGCCGGTGCCACAGTGTCCGACTTGGAGCCAATTCCTGCCAGATCCACAAAATGGTGGGGCCAGAGAGCAGGGCTGTATGTAGATGGGGGGAGTAGAAGGAGTAACTCACCCCCATTTGACAGAAACTGAAACCCGAGAGGGTGAGCAACTCGTCCAAGGTCACACAGCTGGTGAAGCCAGTGGGAGGCAGGGTGGATTTTTCCCAGGCTGTCTAACCCCAGGGCCTACAGCCTTAACCACTAGGCAAAGCCACCTTCCAGACGTGCAGGTGTGCAGTCTCCTCTCCCCACCCCCAGATGTGCTTCTGTGCACATCACTGGAGCCTCTCTCCTCCAGCTGGTAACACCTCCCCAGGGGGCTCCAACTGTGAATGAACCAAGCGGGTTCGGGCTCCTCATGAATAAAGAGATGCACAGAGATGCAGGGGGTTGGAGTCAGAGGACCATGTGATGCTGGCCAAGTCACTTTCCTTGTCTTCAAATGACAGGTGATGGGCCCTCTCCCCTCTCAAGGCTGCCATGAGAGCCTAGATGGCGTGTGCTGAGCCACAGCGCGAGCAATTTTATCTGCTGTAGACAGAAGTCCCCAGGAAGAGCACGATTCAGCTCCTCCCAGTCCCCCAGACACAGAGGAATTTAGGGACCACCTGCACTATCCCCCTGCCCCATGTTACAGATGGGGAAATTGAGTCACATGAAGAATACTTGACTTGCCCAAGGTCATCCACCCTGCCAATGTCTCTGAGCTCAATTTCCATCTCTGCAAAATGGGAATAATACTAGTCCCCACCCCTTAGAGCTGCTAACAAGAAGAGAAGCTAAGAGGGACTGAATGCCTCCACCATGCCAAGCACCGGGCATGTGGGCATTGTCTCTTTCAAACCCCACAATGACTACATAGGGTGAAACTGGGGCAGACCCATGGATTTTCTGGCTGCTCTTAGGCGTCAAATCTTGTGCTGGGTCATAACTTCAGACTTGGTCCTCCACTCAGGTGTGTGGCAGGTAAGAAGGACGTCTGGCTGGCTCCCTCCCTTTGCACACCAGGCGTCCCCTCCACCTCCCCAGCTGGCCGACCGCAGTTCCTGCCCTCTCCAGGGCTGGAGAACAGGGAAGAAAGAGAGGAGCAGGAACAGGGCAGCGGTAGTGGTGTCAGCTGGCATCACGCTCTCCGAGTCTGGCGGTGTTAAAGCTGGCTTCTCTCAAGGGGTGCCCCCACTTCATCGCAGGGGGTCTCTCTCCTGGGTACCCTCCCCCACACTCCTCCCTGGTGACTCTGGCAGGGCCAAAATGCAGGGGACACTTATGTCTCCAGGGAGTCTCCTTCAAGCCAGCCTCTCTTCCTTGTCTTAAGAAAGAGACCCCCTTCCCCTCTCCCTCTGCAGTACTCAGGTCACTTTAAATGTTCTCTCCCCAACTCCTCTCTTCATTTCCACTCCCAACCCTGTGGGTGATGATGTAAAGGTCATCCAGCAGGTGCTCAGCCACCTGCTTTCTGCAAGTCCCCCTGGGCCTCCGTGCCCCACTCGCGCCAGTCTCTGGTCTCAGCTGAAACTTCTCTTTTATCATCTCTGACCAATATGTCAGACGCCAAGGCCCACAGCCTGTCCACCCCACCACGCTGCTCATCCAGACCCTCAGTATGCTGCTCTGCAAAATGGACTGCATAGCACCTACCTCACGGGGGCTGTCACTGCCACCACTCATTCAACCCTTGGCAACATGCTGCTGTTGAGGTCTGGCTGTTTTCTGTGTCTCCGTTCCATGCAGCTGATCCCCTGGTTGGACCGTGACTTTCTCAATTATCCATCCACCCTGCACACCTGCCCATCCTTGGCACACCTGCCCGTCCCTGGCACACCTGCCTTAGTTTTCAGGGCATGCTGGTTGATTGATTAGTAAGAAAAAAGAGGGGTCTCTTTCTGGGTGGCACAGAGCGAGGGGCATGGGTCGGAGGCCTCTGGAATGCAGCAGAGGGGGTGGTCCCTGACCCGAGGGGTGTGGAGGGCTGGTGGTGGTTGCAGGGAGGGGGATGCAGGATGGAGAAATGGGGAGAGGAGGTCGCAAGTCTCAGGAACTCTGTGACACTTACATGCTCGTGACCGCCACTTAAACTGTCTCAGCAGACAGAGCCTATTTTTGTCGGTGTTTTCGCTTCTGCTAAGGAGCGCAAGGTCTCCGCGTTAGCTCATTTCTCACCACCCACACGCCCGGGAGAGATGTTGTTAATTATGGCGTGTGACCCCTCCAGGGGCTGCCCAGGCCCAATCCCAGACCCCAGAGAATGGCTCACACACCCCGTCCACGAACTGCCATGGGTCTGGGTTCCCACCTGTCTCTGGTGAAATGACAGCCACATGGGCAAAGTGGTGATTTTTCATCAAGCTGAATTTGTTCCATGCAAAGGTTTTGTCCTTTTATTACAAAATTATATACCTCTTACCTCTTTGGTGTTAAAATGTCCTTTTTAGAGGATGGTGAGAATGTAGATGATTTTTTAAATGAACTTGCTTGGGAATGTAGAAAATTGGCAGACATATTTGTTCTGTTCTTAATTTACTGATCTGTGGACTCTGAAAATTTTAGAATTATTATCCCAAAGACTGATGTAAAAACACTGGTCACCTCACTCTGATGGCCAGGATTCAATCCCAGGAATGTGGGAATTCCTTAAAATGAGTGTGCCTTCTGGTGGGAAAGGGGAGTCTGGGATCCAGTCCTAGTTCGGCTGCTGAGATGCTGTGTGACTGTGAGAGAGACAGTAACCCTCTCTGAACCTCAGTCTCTTCATCTCCAAAGCACAGCTAATGATCCATGACTGCCTCTCCCTCAAATGGCATGAGGACTGTAAACGTTCATTACTGAGACTTCAGGCAGCCAAAGTTCCATAGGGAATTGTGGGTTCTCCTAACCCAGACTCTCCATCTTTCCGGCATCTGCCACTCTCATCCCATTTTCGTGGACTCTCAGGCCGAGCAATCTTTAGTCATGTCCCCAGAAACTACCTGGATTAGATACATGTCCTCCTTAAAGGAATCCCTGAGTTCTGCAATCAGCAATGTGTCTTCCTTCTCTTCCCCCTCTCTCCTGGCAGTGGTTCCACTCGACTTTGTGTGACTCTGTGAAGGCAGAATGTCCAGTCTTAATTCATCTTGCCTGCCCCTAAGCCTGGTGCTCACAGTAAATGCTCAATAATTGTTTGTTGGACTGAACTACAAACTCCTCTCCCCTCCCCTCCCTTTCCCTCCCCTCCTATCCCCTCCCCTCCTACTATACTCCAGGTCTTTTGAGGACACAAACCCTGTGTTTTACTCCTATTTATATTTATTTGTAGAGGGTGTAACAGTCAGGAGAAGTAAGGTTACACTGCTGTAATAAATATCTCAGTAGCTTAACACAACGAAGGTTCATTTCTTTCCCGTGTTCCCTATCCCCTGAAGGCTCCACTCTACAGTGCCCTCATGTGGGGACCTACACTGATAAAGCAGGCTCTGTCTGGAGCACTGCTAGTCGCTGTGACAATGGGAAAAAGAGCCCTGCAGCATCTGTGCATCTACCCAGAAGCTATGAATTTCCTTCCACTCACATTTATTTAGCCAAAACTAGTCATGGGACCACTGAATTTTAAGGTACCCAGAATGGGAGAGCTGGAAACAAAGAGCATATAGCCCCTGAGACTGCCACAGGAGGCAGCAGTCGGGAGACAAATGAGAGCTCTGGCGATGGACAAACTTGGGCTTGAATCCCAGCTTTGCCCCTTACTAACCGTGTCACCTTGAGCAAGTACCTTCACTGCTCTGAGCCGCGGTTGTCTCATCTATAAGGTAAAATTCCAGGAATGATCATAGGATCAGCATGAGGACAAGAAATAACATATTCAAAGCGCCTTGAGAAGACGGGGTACTCAAAGAATGTGTATCTATAAGTTCTTATTAACCTGGCACTCAAAACTGAAACTGCGTGGGGTTCAGTCACTGCAAATTGGCTTGGAAAGTTCCAGAGAGGCAAGTGAGGAGATAGGATCATTATAAACATTGCTGGGAAACCATAACCCTCAAAGTGAACCCCTACATCTTCGTGGCACTTTACCAATTTCTGAGGACTGTCTTGTCCATTTTCTTTTTCATTTGACCCTCACAATAAATTTCTGAGACAGGAGAAACAGCTATCATTGTTCCCATTTTATAGAACTATAGACTGTCTTGGCATAGTTGCACGTCTTGCCCAAAATCACAAAGCAAATAATCAAAGTAAACAAGAATTCAAACTAACTAAAATCGATTAAGCATTTTCTATTTGGTAGGCAGTATTTCTAAGCCAGGGGTCAGTAAACTTCCATCCACAGGCCAAATCCGGCCTGCCACTGGTCTTTGTAAATAAAGTTTTATTGGAACAGCCACGCCCATCCATATATGCACTGTCTATGGCTCCCTGTGCTCTAGGCTGGCAGATTTGAGTAGTTGTGACAGTTACAAAGCCTAAAATACTTACTCTCTGACCTCTTGGAGAAAAGGTTTGCCAACCCTGTTGAAAGTCATTTTCATGTCTACTAATAACCATTTCAGTGTGAGTTCCTGGAAATGAGAGCCCCAACTGAGTCAGTGCTTCCTGTGGAGAGCCACCACTGGCATTTCATGTTGGTCACTGCCTTAGTCTTGTAGGGCTACCTTAACAAAGTACTACAGATGGGTGATTAAAACCACAGAAACTTATGGTCTCACAGTTCTGAAGGGTAGAATCTAAAATCTGTGGGGGAGAATCCTTCCCTGCCTCTTTCTGGCTTCTGGTGGCTTGCCAGCAGCCCTTGACCTTCAATCTCTGCCGCGGGGATCTCATGGCCTCCTCCCCTGTGTCTCTCTGTGTCAAATTCTCCCCTTCTCTTAAGGACACCAGTCACATTGGATTAATCCAGTTTGGCCAAGTCTTAACTAAAACTTTCCAAATAGGATCACATTCACAAGAAGGGGTAGAGGACTTGAACATATCTTTTCCATTCATACACAATCCCATTCATAACAGACACCCCACCCAGTCTGCAGGGAGCAATGCTGGTAAGCCTTCAAAATGTCCAGTGACTTCCACCAACCCCTCGTTGCCAGCAGCTTCTCAGGGGTGGCCGGCAGCTCAATCATCCCCTGGGAGTTGCCTCCAGATACCGAAAAACTTGCTTACCAGCCCGTGTGCACTCTTCCTTCTGATTCTCTGCAGCAGGTCCAACATTGTCCCTTGAACACTTTGTCAAATGACATAGGTCAGACCCATCACAAAATAAGTGGCGCAGATGTTCTGCAAGGGACACACACGTGGCAAAACACAGTCACCCAGAAGAGCGAGGCAGAGCCCTCAAAGGCTGAGAGCCCTTGCAGCACCACAGCGAACCTGCAGGACGGTGTGCAGGGCCAGCTGGCTCTCTCCTGCTGAGTGTGTACAGCAGCTCTCCAAGCTCTGGAGCAAATGCACACTAACTGTTCACTGTGTGTGACCGGTTCATATTTATCATATTCCAGGCAGAGTGTTCTAACCAATTAGACTCTTAGGGCTGGTATTCTACCAGGTCTGCGTCTAGTTTCGATCTGATTCTCACCAAATCCTATGAGATCGGTGTCAAAAGTTATTATCACTTTACAGGTTAGGAAACTGAGGCAGGCAGAGGTGTCCATCTTCCTCACATCACACAATAAGGGCAGGGAACAGGATTCAAATCCAGAGCCGTGCATTGAACACTTTGCCAACTAATGCCAACAAGAGGAAGAACGGATTTTAATTTCACCCCTTTCAGCTGCTGTTTCCTAGTAAACTCATCTCCTGACAGCTAGGTAGTGGGGGGTTTTCCAGAAAGTGTTTGCCCAAATATCAGGTTTCCATAATCCATGCGTATCTCGGCTACATTAGCCTCAATTCTTAAATGACCAAAGAGAAATCCTCCCACAGCAGGAAATTACCCAGGGGAATTATTTACAAAACTCAGCCGTGGGCTGAGAGGCAGGAAATGGCGGATGAGTTCCGGTCTGAGGGTGAAGAGACACGGGCTCTGACTCTCACTAGCTGTGCGTTTTTGAGAAAGTCACTTGCCCTTTCTGGGGAAAGAGGAAGTTTAAATAGATGCTCCTTCTGAAAGTCCCACCTGCCCATGACTTAGCACAGAGAGTAAGAGATTGGCCTCGAGGTCAGAGAGACCCGTGCTCAAGGCTTGGCCCTATCCCACCTGCTGGTACCTGAACTCAGACCTGCCTTCATCTCTCTGAGTCTGAGCTTCCTCGTCTCCCATCAGAGATATCAGCACCACCCTCACAGGGTTGCAGCAAGCAGGCACAGGCAGGCGTGTCATTTCTAAACTAAAAGGCTAGGTGCATATGTGTCATCGCCATCATTTTTTCTTATCTCCCGATAAGAGCTCCCAGGCTCTCGCAGCACAATGTCCACGGCCCCTGCCAGCAATGGTGTGTTTGTCGTCATCCCGTCGGGCAACGCCAGCGGCCTCCGCCCGCCCCCAGCCATTCTACCCACCTCCATGTGCCAGCCTCCAGGGATTATGCAGTTCGAGGAGCCACCGCTGGGGGCGCAGACACCCAGGGCCACCCAGCCACCCGACCTGCGGCCCATGGAGACGTTCCTGACTGGCGAGCCCAAAGCTTTAGGGGTAAGAACAGCCTCTTTGCACCACCTGAGGCCTAGGTGCTGGGAGGGTAGTGAGCACCCCAACACTTGGGGTATTCAAGCACACCCTGGAGAGGGGAGTGGTCAGACAAAGAACACTTAGGGAGGGCTTGAGGACTCAGCCATGCATCAGATAAGGATCCCAGAGAGCTCCCCCAAAGAAAGGAAACCAGTAGGCGAATGACTAGGCTAAAATGACTGACAGGAGAGGGTGGACGGGAAAGTCTCTGGGGAGGTGACATTTAAGCTAAAACCTAGATACTGGGCGGTAGGCAGCCAATGGAAGATGTAGGGGGAGGGCCTACCGGGTAGAGGGAACGACAGGTGCCAAAGACCTTGAGGTGGGAAAGAGTGTGGCTTGTCCAAGGAGGAGCGAGAAGACTGGCATAGCTGGAATGCAACGAGCAAAGGAAGGAAGGAGATGAGGTGAAGTCGAAGTGGTCGGCAGAGGCCAGCTCACGTGGGCTGACAGCCCAGGGCCCCTAAGCTCTCCTCCAGTGTCGGCCTTAGATTCCAGTGTCTGGGAAAGAGGGGAATATTGCACATACACACACACACATGGTGTCTTCAGCTTGTCCCGAAACTTCTGTTTCTCCAAGTGGAAGATGAAAACAGCCTAAGCAAATGGTGGTGATGATGATAGTGGTGTGACAGCTCCCATTCACTGAGCGCCTCTGGACGGTGCTGCGTGCTGTGCCAAGGGTCTTCCATGCATTCTCATGAGGTCCTCGCCACCACCCTGGGAGACAGGGACCACAATTCCTGCAGGCCAGATTAGGAAACGGAGGTTTGGTAAGGCTGTCACGTGCCCTAAGGCCACACAGCTGATAAGTGGCATCCTGCAGTCTGGGATGATCTGCTCGCAATGTTCTACATTCAGTCCCACCGCTCTGCAGCATCTGGGGCATCTGGCTAGAACATTCTGGGTTTTAAGGATTCTGCACTAAAGGCTGCACCTTGTCTATCGGTGCACGAAGAGGCTGGAGACAGTGAACAAAGACAGGTCATCAATGACTGGAATCCTGGAATCTCGGAACAGAGCCTGGGAACCAATGAACCCCTCCAGGAATCTGAGGAGACGCAAATTGCTGAAAACATAAAAAGTTGAAAATATAAATAGGTGTTACAGAATGTCACCTAGTGAGGAGACCACAGCTTTGGAGTTAGCTAGCCTGCCACTTCACAGCTGAGCAACCTTGGGCAAATTACTTGACATCTCTGAACCTTGGTTTCCTCCAAAATCAGGATGCTAATTCGTACCTCCTAACGTCAGGATTGAATGAGATCATGTCTGTAAAATGCCCGGCACAGCGCTTGGCATGGACAGGCACGGGAGAAGCGGCAGCCGGTGTTTTATGAGAAATATTGCAGTATCTGTGGTGGGCTGGAGGCAGAGGAAGAACCTGCAGGGAAGGGGGACAGCGTTGGCAGCTGGGACACCAAGCCACAAGAGGAAGGCAGAAAAGATGAAAAATGTGTTGCTGGAGAGAGAAAGAATATCCAAGGGATCATGCCCGTAAATATCCAAATTATTGGTGCTCGTTCTACATAAAGATTACATGTAGTCCCCATGACCCCAGGAACATGATTTTGTTTGCTCAGTCAGAGCTGCCCATGGATGGGCCACCCCAATTAGTGGGTTGTCACCCATACCTTCAAGGGCCTTCAACGACCCTTCCCGTTCAGTTCCAGAATTCAGTAGTTACCAAAACATATTTGGAAAGAAATGTGGCAGAACTTACCAGAAGCCGGCATGTCTCCACCCTTGGTCAAACCACCCCACTTCTGGGAATGGATCAGTGGTGTACTGGTTAACCGACTCTCAATAAAACAAAACAAAACCCCAAGTGGAGACTGCAGCTCCGTGCGTGGCAGCTCCAGCCCACCGGGGCGGCAACGGTGAGAGGAACCGAAATGGGGAAGGGGTCCACGGAGAAGGCTACACTGCAGGCTGCAGGCAGGTGAAGAAGAGAGAGGTGAGGCATTCGGTGCAGGAGAGGCTGTGGGTCATTAAGATGGGCGGGGAAGCTGGGGCGGGCTTGGGGCCCGGCAGGGGGCGCCGTGGAGGCAGCGCTACCCGCTGAGCCCGCGCCCTGTCCCCGCAGACGGTGCAGATCCTCATCGGCCTCATCCACCTGGGCTTCGGCAGCGTGCTGCTCATGGTGCGCCGCGGCCACGTGGGGATGCTCTTCATCCAGGGCGGCGTCCCCTTCTGGGGAGGAGCCTGCGTGAGTGCCGGGGCCGTGGGGGGGAGGCAGGACACCCAGGCTCGTCTGAGCCCACCCCCACCACGTTCCTGAGCCCTAGGAGGGGCCTGAACGCCCTTCCTAGAAGCACTTGAGCCCAAACCGATCTCCTCATCCGCACCCTCATCGTCACCCTAAGCCCGACCCTGTGGGTGGAAAACTTCCCAGCAAAGAGCCCGAGAGAGAGAAGGCTGCCCAAAAGGATGCCGTGAAGGGGTGGAGGCCGGGGGTGAGGAGACCAGCCAACCTGCTGCCAGATCCCAGGCCTCACCCCTCGGCCGACACCCCAGCCTACAGAAACCCTTCCGCTCCCCTCCGGGCGTCCCAGCCCACCATGAGCTCCGAAAGCAGGTGTGGTCTGAATCCCAGCTCCACCGCCAGTCGCCTGGAGTCCTGTAGGCAAGTCGCTGAATCCCAAGCCTCAGCTCCCTCGTCTAGAAATTGGGTCCATAGTTCTACTCCTGCCTGCCCTATAGTTTGCCAAGAAAATCAAAAGAGAGGATGCACGTGGGAGCCAATTGCCAGCCCTAAAATTCTGCCCCAAATTGTGTATGTTGTTTGCAATGATTCCCCTTTAAGAGATTTGCAGGGATTCTTCTCGAAGGACACAGGGACTTCCTTCCCTTTCCCCAGACTGCCTCCAGCAAGAGCTGGAAAACCCCAAAAGTGGAGCCCAGAGAGGCCAAGGGAGCTGACACTCCACAGCTAGAGCAGGAAGGCGGACAGGCTCTGGCCCTGCAGATGGTCCACAGTGACATGAAGATGGAGGGAAATGTAGGAGACGGGAGGGTCAAAGGTGGAATCTCAACACAGAGGGAAGTGGAGGTGCCACTTTCTTCTCTGAGCTCCCTCCTGCCAGGCTTTATCACAAAATATGCCCACTAAAGGTGTCAAAAATGCCTTGGAAGGAAATCATGGGAGGCACCAGGTCAGGAGACCCTGTTAAGCTCCAACATTGAATGATTCCATTGGATCTTCACGTGGCTAACATTTGGGAACCTCTGAAAGTATAAGCTCATTGTATACATTTTCCTGGAGAGAGGGCTCATGTCAGATACTCAAAGGAGTTCTTTTGTTAAAAAATAACAATGATAACTGATTTTTAGCACAAGGTAAGTTATCCTCACTGCAGCATTTCACAAACCACTTAGTTGAAAAGTTCTACAATCCCAGGAAGAAAGGACAACTTGATGCAGAAAGAAAGAGGCAGGACAGCCTGAATCTGGTTCCAGCCCAGCCTCCTCCTCGGTGGGACCCTGGGCAAATCACTGCATCTCTCTGGAGGTCGGCTTCTTTGTCTGTCAAACAGAAATGTCTGTCTCCAGTCCTGAGCACTGCACCCTAAATCCAGCTGCTACCTTGATATCTCCACTTGATGCCGAAGATGCAACTCTCCATATATCAAAGCTAAACTCTTAATTCCTAGCCTGTTTCCAACCTTCCTCCCCAGCCTATTTGCCCATCTCAGCAAGTGGCACCTCCATCCGTCCAGCTGCCAAAATGAAAAAACATCTCCAGAGTCATCCTAGACTCTTCTGTTTCTCCCACACCCACATCCCACCTACTAGCAGGTCCCATCAGCTCAACCACCAAAGCATAGTCAGAGTTTCTCACTTCTCCACACCTCCACGGCCACCACCACGTGACCCCAGACCCTGTCTACCACCCCAGAATGGCCTCTCCATGTGGTCTGTCCACCTGGTCTCTCCAGCATGGCAGCTCAGGCCCCGAACTGGCATGTACCACTCTACTGTGTTCCATCGGTTAAGCAAGTCCCAGCCAGCCCAGATTCACTGTTCTAGGCGACCGTGCTAGCACTTGGGTACCAGGGTGCAGGTTCCCTGGGCGCCATCTTCAGAGGCCGGCCTCTCCCTGTCCCACCCACCCTGGTTCACCGCGTGCCCTGCATCTTCTCATTTGCATCTCTAAAGCCTTTCCCAACCCCCCAACCTCACCTAACCCCCAGGGACTCCTTATCACATGTGTCACTGAAGCTCCTGTCACTACTACCTGTACTTTCCTTGTCTGTTAAGTTCCCAAGCATGTCTTCCCCATTAAGGATATAAGCCCCAGGAGAGCATGGATCTTGTCTTATTTTCAACTCTCTGCTTGGCACGTAACTGCTGCTCATAAATGTTTGATGAGTGAATATTTGAAGGGACAATGAATTTGTGGTGAGCCTCTGATGATGCTATGTCCGTGAGAACAGATACCTTGTAAGCCAAGGGATGCCCTCACAGAGAGAGCTGTGGGGCCCAGCCAGGATGCAGAGGGGTGGCAGCGGTGGACGGTCTGCTGTCCTCTCCCTGGTGCCCCCGGCCTCCTGACAGAGCCCAGGCATGGCGCCACCCCCACAGTGTCCCAGTGAAGCCTCATTGGGTCCCTTCTTCACCTCACAGTTCATCATCTCTGGGTCCCTCTCAGTGGCAGCCGAGAGGAACCACACCAGCTGCCTGGTAAGTCTGAATGGGGGGACCCAGGGGTGGGGACGGGATCATTGCTGGATTCCACTCCTCTCTGCCCCACCCTGCCTCCTCCTCCTTCCACCCATCAGACAAGCATCTCTTGGGGGACTGCCAAGTGCCAGGCCCAGGGTGAAATCCAGACACAGACCCTGCCCCCCAGGAAAGAAGGAGCCAAAGATACGCTTGTCTAACTACAATGCAGGATAGAAAGTGAGGGTCCATGGATGAAGAGCTCATGGTTGATCCGTGGGAAAAAAGATGCACGTGGGGGTCCTTTGACAAGAGCAAAGACCTGAGGCCAGGGATGCACGACACAGGGCACAAATGCAAAGTTTGGGATTTATTTGAAGGGCGTCGGGGGGCCTCTGAGGGCTTAAGCCAGGGACTAGTCCTATTGCCATCCCTGGGTGCTGTCCCGGGTGCTGAATGGAGAATGGCTCAGAGAGGAATGGAGGCAAGGGAGCCTGGAGACCCAGCCTAATGTCCCCCTCAGGCCAGAAACTGCAAGAGGCCAGAGACCTGACTTCCTGTCCCCCGCGCTCGCAGCACCTCACACGGTGCCTGGCTGCGGGAGGTGCATGGTCAAAGTTGTTGAATTAACTAACCAATTAATTGGATTCCTGCTCTGGTCTCAGTGGCCTCTCTCTGTCATAAAAAATGAAAAATGGAGTCAGGGATCTTTGGACCTGAGTGGGCCCTGCCGTCCCCGGCCCACCTGGGAGTGGGTCCCCTTAAAGGCTGGAGCAGTTTAACCGGAAGATGCCAGCTACTGGGTCTTAAGAGCATCAGGTCTGGCTGCATGGGGAGGGGGTCCCCTGGCCCCCCATGCTCTTTGGGCCCTGAAGTCCTGCGACCCCAGTGGGGGTTTGGCCGACCCCTGCTCAGGCCCTCAGTGCCCCCACTCCGAGCTGCACCTGCAGGTTGCTCAGCCTTGGGAAGTAAGGGGGGGAAACAAAGCAATAATTGGGGGGAAGCAAGAAGCCTGAAGCAAACCTCCCCCCAGAGAGGCCACGAAGAAGACACGGGGCCCTTCTCCCCAGCAGCCCCCAAGAAGATGCCTGAAGGGAAGGGAAGCAGCAGGAGTCGTCCCCTTGGGGTCCTGGGGAAGGAGAGCGGTCAACAAGAACACAGCCACGGTCACGTCAGGGCAGTCCCCGCTCCTTGGCCCGGGGAGGGGTGGGTGCTGGAGGGTGAAGTCCTGGCCTGGCTATCAGCCCCGGGCAGGGTGAGCTGTGGCCTCTTGTCCCTCATCCTCTCCTCGCCTCTTCCTTCTCCTCCTCTCCCTCCTGTCTCTCCCCCTGCTGTAGGTGGGGAGCAGCCTGGGGACCAACATTCTCAGCACCATGGCAGCCTTTGCCGGGACGGCCATTCTGCTCATGGATTTTGGCGTCACTAACTGGGTATGTTGTCACATGCCCCAGGGGTGGGGACACCTGGAGAATGATAGAGACATGTCCAAGAGGGGTGGGAGGCCCAGGGGTCCTGGGCATTGGCAGGGCCTGCCAGCCCCCATAGACCCCATGGGTACATGACCCTATGACCGTACCCCAGGAATGGGCATCAGGGGAACAGAAAGGCAGCCTGGGGGGCAGGGAGGCCTGGGAAGAGGGGCACTGGCTCCGGGTACCACTGCGCCACCAGCTGGCTGTGTGACCTTGGGCAAGCTGCTTCTAGCTCTGCCCCCTTGTCCCTGTATTCTACAACTCTTGGCTTGACTTGACTGTGTATTTTTGGTCCCCAGGATGTGGGCAGGGGCTATCTAGCCGTGCTTACCATCTTCACCATCCTGGAGTTCTTCATCGCAGTCATTGCCACCCACTTTGGGTGCCAGGCCACCCGTGCCCAAGCCAACACCGTGAGTGCTTCCACCCCCACAGCACCCCAAACCCGGGCGTCTGGGGAAGCCTGTTGGATGGGAAGGCTCTGTGCCTCGGGCCTCCTCCCTTCTTCTCTCTGGGAAGCAATTTGGAGAGGCTACACTGCAATGAGCTCCCCAGTCTCCCCTACATCAGGGGACCCAAAAGAAGCCTTTGCTGATTAATGAAAACAGGACTATTCTCCTCGTGGCCACAGGGGCCGCCAGCACCAGTGGAGGTGGCTGCTCCCGGAGGGTGCCTTGAAACCCTCCATGCAGAAGAGTAGAAAGCCCGGGCACAGGGCACAGGGGCGATGGGGGGAAGTGCTGTGCACAGATGAGTTGGACCCTCCAGCAGTAGGACCATGAGCCAGATTGGGGACATCTCAAGGAAGTTCAGCAAACATGGATTGGAGCAAAGGCTGCCTGGGGGTTGAAAATGCAGGCCAGGGGCCAGGGTGTACTGCTGAGGAGGTGGCTTTGGGCAGAAACAGGATGGAGGGGTGAGAGCCGCGTGAGGTGAGTAGAGCTGGTTTCAGGCAACTCCATCAAGAAAGTCTGTTGAATGCAGAGTTGGGAACCAGGGGGAGGGTAGAGGCAGGGAGGCCAGCGAGGAGGCTAGGTCAATGGTCCAGGCGAGAGATAACAGAGCCCGGAACCAGGCAGGGGCAGTCCAAAGAGAGAGGACACCAGAGCATTCACTCTGGGAGAAATGGGCCTTTTGTCCGTTTGACCCACCGCTGTACCCCAAACACCAGGATCGTAGTTGGCTCCAGGAAGTATTTCTTGAAATATGAGTTGAATGGATGAAGTTCTAAGTCGACCAACTCAGACCTGCAGAATTCACAACCAGGGCGCTGCTGTTGGTGCCCACATGGGGCCAGGGTTGTAACAGCTCCCTGAGGCTCCAGAGCCCTCTAAGACTTTCACTGGGTTTTATTTTTCTTTGCAGCCTGTGATTTTCCTGCCAAACGCCTTCAGCACAGACTTCAACATCCCCAGCCCGGCAGTCTCTCCGCCCCCCGCCTATGACAATGTGGCATATATGCCCAAGGAGTCATCCGAGTAGAAGAGCCCAGCTGCTCCCCACCCCGTCTGGGTAGTCTGGGGGGGCAGCCCTTCCCAGCTGTCCTGTCTCCCCTCCATCCCTTCCACACATGTTGTGGCACACGAGTGAAGCGTTACCCAGTGACACGCATCCCATACATTTCCCCCAGGGGATTCCTTCCCAAAGGACCATACGTTGACGACGAGAGTGTGTTTCTTCCAGTCCCTGAACCCCAACACCATCCCAGGGTGGGGGTGGAGGGTGACCCTTTGTGCTGCTTTGCATTTCTCTGACCTACTCATTTGGGACAAGGCGGGTGGGCGGGAAAACTTTTGCGTCATGGAGACTTGGTGTCGAGGCCACCCTGGCCAGGCACCATGAGGGCTTGGGGAGATCATTTAAGCTCAGCAGCCCCAGAAGCCCCCAGGGGGGACAGGCCTTGGTGACGAGTGCTGAATGGGACCCTGACATTTCACTAAGGGCAGAGGTCATGCCAGGCACGGGGACTGAGCTCTGAGCTCAGACCCCAAGGCCAGCTCTGGCCTTTGCCCTCTGCCATCGCGTCTTTGGGCTTCAATTTTCCCACCTGAAAGCTAAAGCTTTGAAGCAGGTGACCTGTGAAGGATTCCAGACCTCTCGGGCACCTAGAATGGGCAGGAGGAAGTGGCTGCAGTGTGTCCACCTCCCACTTCAGGGGACTCCGCAGCTGAAGTCTTCGGTCTAGGGCAGGGAAAACCTCCTGTTCCTTCTGAAAAATGGAGTCGGTCTGACTCCAGCCCTGAGGCCTCCCAGGGTTGAGGAGGTTGTAGGGGAGGGCTGAGGCCGGCCCACTCCCCGTGTTCAGCATCCACTGGGGTGGCTTGGTGCCTCCCTGTGCCTTTCAGCGCTCCCCTCCCCCCACCCCCACCACCTGAGGGCCAAAGCTGCCTCTGGGGGTAATCATGGGAGCTGGGCCAGGCCGCAGGAGACACAGGCCCTAGCGATGGCTTGTTCCTTCCACACTGCAGAGGGAAATAAACAGTGTGGCCAAAATTGTGAGCTGGTCTCATTGCAGTGACTTTTTCTTTTTAACCTCAGGGGCTTCTCAGGGTTGTCCGGCGCCTATCAGAGAACCCAGGAAACTGTCCCACTCTGATAGCAGAAGGGCACCTGTGGGTGCTGGGTACTGGGCTGTGTGTGGCCTGATCCTTTCATCTATTCTGTCCCCACCTCAGCCCAGGCAAGCAGGCATGAGCATCCTCCATCTACAGCTAAGGACGCTGAAGGCTGCATCACGTGCCCAAGGCCACAGAGGGCAGTAAAAGGCAATGCTGGGATTTGCAGCCAGCTGCATCTGACTGTTCTTAACCACGTGGGCAACCATAGCAGAACCAAAGCACTGTCCACCAACTCCCTTCCTTTCTTCCTTCTGGTTCTTCATTCCAAAGACTGGGGCGGGGCTGCATTCCTCAACACCCCCACGTCTTCACCAAACAAACTCCTACTCCTCCTCAAGACCCATTTAAACGCTGCCCCCTCTAGGTGGTCTTCCCGTTCCTTCTGCAGAATTAGTCCCTTGCTCCTCTGTGCAGGCAAAGCATTTGCAGCCATTTTGACGTCGCTGTGGAGGTGTAAGAAGCCCCCCACACACAGAGGAACACGCCTGCACACACACGTACACATGTACGAGCACACGTGAGGAGACTGAAGGGAAAGGAGAGAGAAAGGAGGCAGCTAAGTGACTTTTCACCCCAGGACGGGGACTAGGGTGGAGCAAGCAAGGCGCCCAGGGCACAACATTTAAGGAGGCGCTCACACACAGCGTCATGCGCGTGTAGGCCTGGGGAGGGCTCACGAGGGGTTGAGGCTTTGCAAAGCAGGAGAGGAGCCTTGAGGATGCAGCGCCTAGAGTTTAAGACCATAAAGCACGGGGTCGGCCTTACACCCAACTCCATGCTTATGGCCTTGGTTGGGAAAGGTGTTTGAGGGTTTAGCACCAGTTTTCCTGCCACACCTAGAGGACATCTGAATGAGGGGAGGCGTTTGGAGGGACTGCGGAAGGGAGGGAGAAGGAGGGAGGAAGCACTGGGCCTCAGACGGGGATAACTGCCCTCTGTGCCTTTTGGACCAAGCCCCTCAGGAGATGTGGGGCCCAAAACCACGGGTCAGTTAGGAGGAGGTAAAGAGCTGAGATGCTTCCTCACATCCCAGGCTGTAACCTGAGGAAACTGCAAGGCCCCTGGAGATGCCGCATGTCCAGGCAGCGTCGAGCCAGAGCGTAGAGTTAAGATGGCTGCGGGCCGAGCCTGCTGACACAACGTCCTGCACTCCAGCGTGGTGTGCAAGTAAAAGATCGGGACGCATCCTGTGCTCCCGAGAGAAACCAAGTGGCTGAGAGGGCCAGTGGCCCGATGGAGCTGCTCTCAGTGGGCACAACGTGGATTGTATGAGATGTAGCTTTATAACAAACAAGAGTGGGAGCAGTGGCCAGGAAGAGACCAGGAAGGATAGATAATGCTTTGTGGACTGGAAGTTATGGATGAAATTGTGTGTGCCCCAGGAAGACGTATTCAAGTCTTAACCCCCAGTCCCATGACTTTAGAAATGGGGTCTCTGAAGATGTACTTAGTTATGATGAGACAAAACTGGATTAGGGTGGACCCTAATCCAGTAAGGCTGGTGTCTTGATAAAAATAGGGAAATTTGGATCCAGGGATAGAAAGACACAGGGGAGAATGTCATGCAATGATGGAAGTGGACATTGAAGTGCTACAACTGGAAGTCAAGGAGAACCAAGGATGGCTGGCAAACCACCAGATGCAAGAAGAGGCAAAAAAAAGGGTTATCCTCTACAGGTTTCAGAGGGAGTGTGGCCCTGATGACACCTTAATTCTGGACTTCTGTCTTCCACAACTGTAAGACACTATATGTCTGTTGTTTTAAGCCACCTAGCTTATAAAACTTTGTTATAGCATTCCCAGGAAACTAAGACAAAGTCAAGGGAAGAGAATGAATTCTCCTGAAATGGCAAGTTTAAGTTTTCAACTATTGAGAAGAAATTAATGGAGATATAATAAATGGAGGGTATCCTATGTTCATAGATTGGAAACCTCCATTTTGTTAAAATGTTACTTCTCTCCAGAATGTATTTATAGATATGATAACATCTCATTCAAAATTCTAGCAGCTTATTTTGGGGGAAGTTGACAACCTAATTTAAGAATTCATATGGAAATTAAAAGGCCCTAAAATAGCCAAGAAAATCTTAAAGAAGAACAAAGTTGGAACACTTAAACTCCCAGATTTCAGGATAATAACTAAGACAACATAGCATTAGTGCAAGAATAGACAAACAGACCAGTGGAGTAGGGTCGAGTCCAGAAACAGATACTCATATATATGGATCACTTGATTTATAACAAAGGGCCCACTGCAATTCACTGGAGAAAGGAGGTTCTTTTCACTGACCTCCTTGTTACCAAAATAATGGGCTTTTATAAAACCTTATTTTAATAATAATAGCACCCCCCATTTCTAAAATGTTGCCTGCCCTAGGCTCTCCTCAATGCACTGTGGTCTCTACCACTGCTATGGTTTCATTTAATCTTTTATTCAACAAATGCTTTTTTAGTTCCTACTGTATGTCCAGGCATGGGGACACCAGATGTTAGCCAAAGTCCCTCTCTCATGATGCTTACATTGGGTATCTATCACCATCCAGACAGTTCCCAAATCTATTATCTTCTACCCAGACCTCTTCTCTGTGCCAGCTTCAGCATCCACTTCCATGTCTCACTGATTCCTCAAATTCAACATATCTAAAAAGGAATTTACATCTCTTCCAAATCAAACCATTTTCCTTCCTGTGTTCCCCATGTCAATCAATGTCACTATAGACTTGGTTGCTGCTCACAGGAGAATCCCAGCATCAATTTTGCCCCCCACCCCCATCTCAGCCCCCTATTTGACATCCCTCAACCCCACTGATTCCTCTTGCTCTAGATTTCTCAGCTCAGACCACTGCGCCCCATCCTCCTTCCCAGCACCTTTGGGACCACCTCTATCTCTCACTTGCATCATGGCATCAGCATCATGGCAACCTCCTAAGTGGCGTCCCCAGCTCCAGACTTGCCCCACCCACCTGTTGCCTGGATAACAGCCAGAGGGATCTTTCTAAAGTACAAAGGTAATCGTATTAATGTTCTGCTTAAAGTCACTCTGCTGCGCCCCTTTGCCCTCAGGATAAAGGCCAAATGATCTGGCAAAGTGTACAAAGCCCTGGTGATATGGCCCTCTCCAGTCTTGTTGTCCTCACCTTCTGCCTAGAATGCTGCCTCCTGCCTACTCCCCACTCCTCAATTTATCCAGCTTATCTCCCAACTCCCCTTCAGATCTCTGTTTAGATACCACTTCTTCAAGAAGCCATACCTGACCTCATCCCCATCTCTCCCTTCTGGGTTAGTCAGGCTCTCGTGTGTCCTTACAGCACCTTGCACTTCCAGTATCACATCACTTTCCCTCCGTAACACAGCTGCCTCTCTCCTTGACTGTCTTCCCCATTGGACTCGGTATTAGTTTCCTACTGCTGCTATAACAAAACCATACAGACACTGTGGCTTAAAAAAAACCCACAAATTTATTATCTTCCAGTTCCAGAAGTCAGAAGTCCTAAAATCAAGGTGTCAGCAGGGCAGTGTTGCATTGGGAAGCTCAAGGAGAGAGTCTGTTTCCTGGCCTTTTCAAGCTTCAAGAGGCTGCCTGCATTCCTTGACTCGTGGCACCATCCCCCATCTTCAAAACCAGCAGTGTAGCAGCTTCCAATGTCTCCAACTGATTCTGACCCTCCTGCTTTCCTTTATGATGGCTTTTAAGATTACATTGGGGTCCCCCAGATAATTCAGAATAATCTCTCCATATGAAGATCCTTAACTTAATCTGCAAAGTCCCTTTTGTCACATAAGGGAACATATTTACAAGTTCCAGGGATTAAGATGTAGACAGCTTTGGGGGCCAGTCTCCTGATGACCACAGACTCTAAGCTCCTCAAGGGCAGGCACAGACTCATGTTCACTCCTGGACCTCCCAGCATGTGCCTGGCCTGCTGTAAGTGCTCAGCACATGTTGCATAATACATGTAGCATCTCTTATGCCCTCACCCCCACCCCATCCCCAGACATCCCTCCCCATAACTCTTTGGAAGCAGGCCAAGCTTTAGCTGCTACAACCTTGAATGCTGCCCAGGTGCATCTTGTTTTGAGAAAAGAGCACATACCCAGATGTTTTCCCAAAACTTGCACACAGCCTCTAGCATTCAGCCACTGTCATCCCTGAATGAGCAGTTGCCATAGGCGTGGACATACTCGAGTGAACTTCTTGACATCTTGCTGACTGTTGTCAGGTAGCTACAGCTCTCTATAAACAAGTTCCCCTAATAAATGCTTATGGACTGATCACCCTGGCTTTTAGTGGCTCTTTCTTTGTAACCTCAACAGGCCCCATTGTGGGGCAGTTTAGGGCAGTTCCGGATGAGTGCTACTGCAGGACACAACACATGTTTTATGAATGAGTGGGTACATTAATGAAGAAGGGTGTGGTATGTGTATGTCTGTACATTGTACGTCGTGTGTCTAAAAGCGGCTGAGCATTGGCTGATGGAGAAGATCAGAAGGGGAATCAAGAACTATTGACCACAACTTGTTCTCTCCCTCTAGGAGACTCTACCTGTTCTAAAAATCTCCAATGATAGACAGTAACTACTAGGATTCAAGAAGTGACACTAAACATGGAGCCACCAAGTGAACACGACTTCAGAGCTGCTTCTTCAGGGCTTTGCCTTAGTGAGCAGGAGACTAGCTATAACCAGGTTACAAACGCCAGTCGTCGCCCCTGACACGGCTCCTGAAGAGAAGTGACAGGAGGGCAGTGAGCTCCCGGGCCCCGTGCAGGCCTTGCTTGTGCCTGCGGTTCTCCCTTGGAATGTCCTCGGCCTGTCAAAATATGCGATCATCCCTTTTGCTACTTGTTTTCTTGCTAATAGAAATCCTGTTCTTTTTAAAAATAAAATAAAAATAAAAACATTTGAAGCAGTGGCTTCTAACTCAGCAAAAGTCCACAGATCCTGAAAAATCACTTACCCCAGGTTTTAGGAACTGAAACTGTGGGTGATAAGCAGGTGCAAGGCAACTGGAGACAGGTGGGCGTCAGTGCTACAGGAGATCCCAGGGCAGGTGTCCAGTGGCCACAATGGGTACCTGGGCGGTGCCAGCAGAGCTGCCGACTCCAGCTTCTCCCCTCTTGGGAGGGCTGCCCGTCAGGCAGGCCTGAGCGGGGGTGAGTGAGCTCTCAGTGGGCGTGACAGGTAAGGGACCCCTGGGAGTGCACAGTGACTATCTTAATTATACATAGGACTTAGCACATGCCAGGCACTGATTTGACCATTTGCATATACTAATTTCACCCGCCAGGAACTCCATGGGTGTTATTATCCCCATTCACAGAAGGGGAAACCGAGGCCCAGAGGGGTTAAATAACTTTCCCCAGCTTGCACAGCTATTAAGTGGTAGAAGCAAGAGTTGAGTTCAGGCAGTCTCGATGCTGAATTAGCTCTTACGCTCTTGGCACGCTAAGGGCGTTATAAGTGTTGGCATTGAGGACTAGCTGAGATGGCCAGGGGGCTCTGCGTCATGTCTTCCTGTCCCCCTCCAGGTAACAATGTATGAAGAGAAGCCAGAGGGGGAAGAGGAGCCCATGGATGGCAGCTGGCATGGTCGAAGTTCACCCCACACCTCGTCCAAGAGGACAGCCTCACGGAGGATCCACACACCTCCCAAGCACAGGCACCGACGTCGGACCAGAGCAGCGAGAGGACGCCAGGGCAGAGTAAGACGCCTCAGCCAATTGGCCTGATCCAGCTTATGGATCGAGCTGGGATCCCGACTCAAAGAAATCAATGGTGCTAAGACATCCGTGAGCCACTTGGAGACCTGTGAACACTGACAAGTTGATGGAATTATTTTTCATTTTCAACTGTGATCACGAGTGGTCATACTTTTTTGAAGAGTCCTTATCTTTCAGAGCACTTACAAATAAATTGACAGGATGTCTGAGATTTGCTTCGCCACTGGGGAGAATGAATGGAAACAGACAAACAAAATTGGCCAGGAGCTGATGCTGCCTGAAGCTGGGGAAGGGGACATGAGGATTTGTTTAACCATTCTCACTTTTCTGAGTGTTGGTAATTTTCCAAAATTGAAAATTTTAGGTTAAGGCTTAAATTGTACAGGGTTTCTATTTGGAATGAGGGCAATGGTTTGGTAATGGATGGTGGTGATGGTAGCACAACATTGTGAGCTTCAATTAACAGCACTGAATACATATCTGAATATGATTAAAAGGGGAAATGTTAGACTGTATATATGGTAACAGAGTAAAAAAATTTTTTTTAATTATTTTCAAAGGTTCAACCTCTGACTCTACGAAGATTAGTCACCGTCACTCCATCTGTCCTGCCCTGTAAACAGGTTTAACTGTCAACAATTTACAAGCCGAAGGAAATCTGCAACAATAAAGAGAGACGCACAGAAGGGTGATAAGGTTTTCATTGGTCTGGGGTTGGGGGCGGGGAGTTGGGGAGACCTTGACAGCTCCCATACACACTGGGCATGAAGAGGGGTGGGTCCAGAAGGAAGAAGATCCAAAGTCTGTGGTTGTAAAGATGTTCTGATTTTCTGGGGCTGCCTCTGGCTCGCTCTCTGTGGGGCTCAGGCAGCTCCAGAGGGCAGAGTGCCACGGGACGCTTGAAATGGAGGTCGCAGAAGCCAGGTGAGTAGCCCCCAATGGAAACAAGGAGTGGGGTGTCTTAGTTCAGGTTTCCTAGACGCAGAGCCTGAGGCGAGGGTTTTGTGCAGCTGGTTTATGAGGGTGTGCTCTCAAAAGAGCAAGGGAAGCAGAAGCGGGCAGGAGGGCTGTGGTCCCGGCTGCAGGCGAGCTTCAGCCTGACCCCCCCCAGGTGGGGTCCTGCTTGGGGGCCCAGGCTGCTCCACACACCATCCCAGCCTGAGGCAAGGGGGCTGGCCGTATACCCCATGCCAGCCCATCCTAGGCTGTAGGGGTGGGGGTAAGACGTAACTTAAACTCCCAGAAGGGAGCAGCTGTGGGTCCTTAGACTCAGCTGGAGAACAGGCACCCCACCCGGTTAAGAGGATCTGGGGGGTGGGGGGCCCACATCTTCCACTCCAGGGAGGAATTCACCACCTGGACCCCCGTCCCACCTGCTGGGCCACTGACCGTTAGGGTGGCAGGGGCCTCAGCCACTTCCATTCCAGTCCCTGAGATTCATGCACACAGAGAGACATTTTTTTTAAAGATTTATTTATTTATTCCCCACCCCCTGCCACTTGTGCTCGCTGTCTGCTCTCTGTGTCCATTCGCTGTGCGTTTTTCTTTGTCTGCTCGTCTCCCTTTGCTGCGCTAGCTCTCCACGGGTGTGGGCCATCAGCTCTCCGCAGGCACGGGCCAGCTTGCCTTCACCAGCAGGCCCCAGGAATCGAACCCAGGGCCACAGAGAGACAATTTTGAGGAAAACAGAGGTCCAGAGAGGGGAAAGGACTTGCCCAGGGCCTCTTGGGACCAGGACGAGAATCCAGGCCCCTGACTCCATCCCAGAGCAAAGGCCCTGCCCAGCTCATCGGTGCCCTCCCTGCCCTCCCGGATTGGCCCTTGCGCGGCCAGGCTGGCTGGGCCTGCGGGTCCTGAGCTGGCTCCAAGGATCGGCGGAGGGGCCAAGGCACCACCCCCACCCCCAAGCAGCTGGGACCAGGCTCTGGAGGTGAGGACTGCCAAGCAGATGGGTGGACAGGTCAACAGGGTGAGCCCGGAGAAGCCTTCCTAGGGGTCAGAGGTCACAGCCTTTTTCTTGGAAAGCAGGAACACGGCTTCAAACTAAGCAGACTTTTCCCTCTGGGGTTATCGAAGCCCTTCCCCCTGCAATTCCTGCCTCTGCTGGTATAAAGTTCCTGGGATCAGCTGAATTAGTTAAAGTTGGAAGCAGCCCTGGAGATCACAGACCAATCCCCACCCCCAATATGCACATGAGAAAACCAAAAGGAGGGCAAGGAAGGCAAGGACCAAAATTCCCAGAACCAGAAGTTTGGAAGTTTAAGGCCGCCTATGCCCTACAGAATACTGACTGCACGGAATCATTGGATTATGAGGATCAAAAGTTTCCACAGCTAATTAAGTTTTGGGAAATGCTGTTACCTCTAAAACAGAGTTCTTCACTGCCGGCATTCTCAGAGCCTTTGCTAGAGAGGGGGCCAATGGTATCCCAGGTTTTCAAAACTTGACCACGGAACCCTTTCACTGTGGACCATCTGCCAGAACTAGTGTTCTATGGAACATTCTTTGAGAAAGGTCACTCTGGCTTCCTGAATCCAGTGGATATCTGAACTCTTCCCACTGCCACAGCTCTCTCAGGACCAGGCCATCACACTCTCCCTGGACAAACCATTACATCCAAGACACCTATGCTAAAAATTCCTCCTTCTTTCCTGCTTCCCGGGATACCCAGGATCAGATCCAGGTTGTCTTCCCAGCTGCACAGAAGCATAATTGCAGCTGTTGGTTGGTCTGGGACAGGCCTTTGCTACCAGCTGCACCCCTCAGTCCAGCTAGCTATGTCAGTAGGGCCCATGATGAGTTGGGAATTGAGAGTTGGTGGATTCTCGAGCACAGCTGGGTCACATCACAGAACGGTGAGCTGGCAGCTCTGAAAGCATGTCCCTGGGCTCAGCTTCTGAAGCCCAAGAAGGAGGGAGGCCCGGGATCCCCCGACCCATCCAGTATATCAGGGACCATCAGTGCATGTCAATCAACGCTCTGGGCCAGCAGCCCAGGCTCTGGACCCTGGCAATGAAATCAGACGGCGCACAATTCCAGTCCCAGGCGCTTCCTCGCTGCGTGAACTTGGCCAAGCACATTTCCTTGTCTATGTCATGGTGCCGACGTCCCTGGCCTCAGTTGCCCCGTCTCTGTAATGGTGCTGACCTCCCGGGGAATGAAGGAGGTTCAGCATGCAAAGCGCCCCCTGCCCTACACGATGCCTTGGCAGGGCCGGTGCTCACCAAGCACAAGGCCCCATCTGGCCTAGGGCTCGCTGGTCCCTTACTCTCCTCCTCATCCAGATTTTAGTTGCCCTGGTTACATGTCCCTCCCAACCTCCCAAGACTCTTTCCCTGGCCCCACCATCACCACCTCCACGGCAAAAACAGGACCTCCTAAATTCACAGTCAGACTTAAAATTGAGGGGACTGTGCCCCTTTTTTAATTCAGAAAAAGACTCTGAGAACAGCCCACTCCCTTTAAATGATTTGCCCATTAGCCCCATCTCCAGGGAGAAAACCTCTCCCACTCAGCATCCATCCTCCCAAGCCAGCTTCCTTTTCCACCTCGCCCAGCTCTCCATTTTCAAGAGAAAGACTAGCTTTTCTCATAACTCCACCTGGCAGCCCCCAAACTCCAATATGCCACAAGGATCATACAATTTGCAGCAAGGATCATACAATTTGCAAGGGGCAGCAAGCAGCACCCTTAGGCCCCTGAAAAGTTTTTTCCAACCCTTTAGCATGTCCATAAAATACCTAGAATATTCATTTTCATTTGTTAAGCCAACAGTGGAGAGGTGAGTTACGCATGTAGGCTCTGGAATGGTTCCACCAGGCTTCAGTCCCAGCCCAGCCATTTTCCAACTGTGTGACCTTGGGCTGGTGGCTCAACCTTTCTGAGCCTCATCTGCAAAATGTATTCAATGACAGTCATCTTTGTTTGCAAGAGCTATGGTAACATCGTACCACAGACTAGTTGGCATAAGTGACAAAAATTATTGTCTCATGGTTCCAGAGGCTCAAGTCCAAAATCAAGACCTCCTCTTAAAGGGGAGAATCTGTTCCTTGCCTTTCCCCTGGCTTCTGATGGGTGGCCAGCCATCCATAATGCTCCTTGTCTTGTGGCAGCATAACTCAAGCTCTGCTACTGTCACATGACCGTCTCTCTGTCTCTCTGTCTGTGTCCAATTTCTTCTCCTTATAAGGACATCAGTCTTAACTCTTATCAGTTTATATGAGATTGGCCTCATCTTAACTAATAACATCTTCAAGATCACATTTACAAATAAGTTTACATTCATGGGCCTGGAGGTTGAACACAATTCAAGCCATAACAACAGATTCATAGCATTGAAACAAAGATAAACTCAGATAATACATGTCAACTTTGCACAGAAGGTGTTGGTAGTGGGTTGATGTGTGGGACCCCTGTATGATGTTATGCATGTTTCCTTTGTAAGTTCACAACTTTTACTGTACACTTATTGCTTTGATGTTGTAGTTGTTTTACTTTATTTTGTAAATTTAATAATTAAGTATAAACAATTAAAAAGTAAACACAGAAGAATAAATGTATACATTTCTCAATTAAATGTACTGGATGCATATAAAATTTTTTTAAATCAAACAATATGCTACACAATATATTTAGTTCATAGTAACGCATTCATACAGTGTTTGTCCTTTTGTGTCTGGCTTGCTTCGCTCAACATAATGTCCTCCAGGCTTATCCATGTTGTCATAGGCTTTACCACTTCATCTCTTCTAACAGCTGCATAATATTCCATTGTGTGAATAGACCACAGTTTGTTTATCCATTCATCTGTTGATGGACACCTGGGTTGTGTCCAACTTTTGGCAATGGTGAATAATGTTGCTATGAACATCGGTGTGCAGATGTCTGTTCGTGTCACTGCTCTCAGTTCTTCTGGGTATATACCCAGTAGTGGTATTGCCGGGTCACGTGGCAAGTCTATATTCAACTTCTTTAGGAACTGCCAAACAGTCCTCCATAATGGTTGTACCATTCTGCATTCCCACCAACAGTGAAGAAGTGTTCCTATCTCTCCACATCCTCTCCAACACTTGTAGTTCTCTGTCTTTTTACCTGTGGCCATTCTCATTGTAGTTTTGATTTGCATTTGCCTAATTATGAGTGATGTCGAGCAGTTCTTCACGGTTTTTTTGCTATTTGTATTTCTTCTTTGGAGAGATGTCTATTCAAGTCTTTTGCCCATTTTTTAATTGGGTCGTTTGTCTTTTTATTGTTGAGTTGTAACATCTCTTTATGTATCCTGGATATTAAACCCTTATCAGATATGTGGTTTCAAATATTTTTTCCCATTGAGTTGGCTGCCTTTTCACCCTTTTGACAAAGTCCTCTGAGGTGCAAAAGTGTTGAATTTTGAGGAAGTCCCATTTACCTATTTTTTCTTTTGTGGCACACACTTTGGGTGTGAGGTCCAAGAAACCATTACCTACTACAAGGTCTGGAAGGTGTTTCCCTACATTTTCTTCTAGTACTTTTATGGTCCTGGCTTTTATATTTAGATCTTTGATCCATTTTGAGTTGATTCTTTTATAGGGGGTGAGATAGAGATCCTCTTTCATTCTTTTAGTTATAGATATCCAGTTCTCCCAACACCATTTGTTGAAGAGACTTTTTTCTCGTTAGCATGGACTTTGTAGGTTTGTCAAAACCCAGTTGACTGTATAGGTGAGGGTTTATTTCTGGGTTCTCAATTCTATTCCACTGATCAATGTGTCTATCTTTATGCCAGTACCATGCTGTTTTGACCACTGTAGCTTTGTACTATGTTTCAAGGTCAGGCAGTGAAATTCCTCGCACGTCGCTCTTCTTTTTTAGAATGCTTTTGGCTATTCGGGTGCACTTACCCTTCCAGATGAATTTGGTAATTGCCTTCTCAAATTCTGTAAAATAAGCTGTTGGGATTTTGATTGGTATTGCATTGAATCTATAAATCAGTTTGGGTAATATTGACATCTTCACGATATTTATTCTTCCAATCCATGAACATGGAATGTCTTTCCATTTGTTTAGGTCTTTTTAAATTTCTTTTAGCATTGTTTTGTAGTTTTCTGCATATAGGTCTGTATTAGTCAGCCAAAGGAGTGCTAATGTGAAATACCAAAAATGAGTTGGTCTTTATAAAGGGTATTTATTTGGGGTAGAAGTCCACAGATACCAGGCCATAAAGCATAAGTTTTTTCCCTCACCAAAGTCCAATGTCACATGTTGGAGCAAGACAGCTGCCGACATTTGCCAGGGTTCAGGCTTCTTGGATTCCT
>JAQZBX010019442.1:0-33797 GCA_029593785.1 Cabassous unicinctus
TATTACTACAGTACTCCTAGTCCATACCTTACATTTACTGTATTTTCCCCCAACCCACCCTATTATTATAATTATTTATTTACTTTTATCCATTTTTCACAGCATCCCCCCCCCATTTTTGTGCCCATTCGCTGGGCAACTCTCTGTGTCCGTTTCCTGCCCCCTCTTCTCATCCTTCTCCTCCTGTCTTCACTGCGATTCGATCCTCAGGACCTCCGATGTGGGAGAGAGGCGTCCTACCGCCTGCGCCACCTTAGTTCCTGGTTTTCCGGTGCGTCTCGTCTTGGCTCTCCCTTGTGTCACTCTCCTGTTACGCCATCATCTTGCTGCGTGGCATGGCTTGTTTTTAGCACAGGTTAAACAATTCTGAGTTACTTTCTGAATAGTTCTTTGCATTTTAGGTCCTCTAACATAATTTTTCAGCCACTGGTACATGGCATCTCTTCCGTAGTGAGTTCTTGGATGTAAGTAAGTAAGTAAGTAAGAACGCTTTCCATTAAGTGTTCAGGGATAAGGCTTATTCCATCTTTATTATCAAGCCATCCTTCATCAGTTCCTCTGTGCGGAGGGTTCCACTGAGAACTGACATCTGTTTCTTTTAAGTCAAAGCCCCACTCTCTTGCTCTCAACAGATTTTGGGCTGAATACTGAGGAGAAAAGTTTTTTAGTTTTGTATCTGCTGTCAGAGAAAAGACTCAAGATGAGGATGGAGGTTTTAATTTGGCTGCTGCTCTTGCCTCTAAATCTGCTATTCAATTACCTTTAATAGAGTCTCTCCTTTTTTTTTCAAAGGTTTATTTTTATTTATTTATTTCTCCCCCCTCCCTTGTTGTTTTGTGTTTGCTGTCTGCTCTCTGTGTCTGTTCGTTGTGTGCTCGTCGTCTTTTTCAGGAGGCACCAGGAACCAAACCCAGAACCTCCCATGTGGGAGGGAGGTGCCCAGTGGCTTGAGCCACCTCTGCTCCTGCTTATTGTGTCTCTCATTGTGTTTCCTTGTTGTGTCTCTTCGTTGCGTCATCTTGTTGCATCAGCTCACCACGTCAGCTTGCTGTCTTGCTTCTCTTCTTTAGGAGGCACCAGAAACCGAACCCGGAACCTCCCATGTGGTAGGCAGGAGCCCAACTGCTTGAGCCACATCTGCTTCCCTCTTTCTCCTTTTTGATGACTGTAGCAATGTATTCTGGCAACTTCTTTAAGTAACATTACTGCTCCTAATAAGGCTGAGATTATGTCTGTGTGTTTGATTTCCTTTTTACCAGATGTCGAGAGTCTTCTTTCCTTCCAGATGGTCCCATGAGCATGAACTATATTAAAAACATACTTAGAGTCTGTATATATGTTTATTCATTGTCCGTTTCCCAAATGTAAAGCTCTGGTGAGTGCAATAAGTTCTGCCCGTTGTGCGGACGAATCTGGTGAGAGGGCCTCACTCTCCAGTACTCTTTGTAGAGTTACCATTGCATGGCTGGCTTTTTGAAGTCCTTGATCCATGAAGCTGCTTCCAGCGGTGTGCATCTCAATGTCCGGATGTTCTAAAGGTTGGTCGACTAAGTCTGGACAGCTGGAATAAATTTCATCAATGATTTGTATACAATTATGTACCTGTCCCCCTTTTTCACTTGGGAGTAAGGTAGCTGGACTTAAACTAGAAGAAGCTTTGAGGGTGATGTTTGGATTATCTAGCAGAATAGCTTGATAGTTACCTGATTGTCCAGCAGTGAGCCAGTAGCCACCTTTCTGTTCTAACAAGGGCAGTACACAGGGGGAGGCATGCACAGTGGTGGGTTGTCCTAGCGTGAATTTTTCTACTTTGAGAATGTCACAGGTGGCTGCTACAGCCCTTAGGCAGACTGGCCATCCTTGGGCTGTTGCCAGGTGGTTAGAAAAATAGGCTACGCGGCATCTGGCATTTCCTAATTTTTGAGTAAGCACCCCTAACCCAATTCCTTGCCTTTAATGTACAAAAAGGTCAAAATGCTTCCTTGGGTCCGGGGGCCCTAGGGCTGGGGCTGTTAGAAGTTCCCTCCTTATCTTCTGGAAGGCATTTTTGCATTCTGTGGTCCAATCTAGAGGGTCCTGCTCAGACCCTGTCGGGGCTTTATATAAGGGTTTTGCTATGAGTCCAAAATTAGGTATCCAGATTCTACAGAATCCTGCGTTCCTGAGACCCTTCAAGGTGCCTCCTTGTAAGTGGTTCTGCCACTCGGGCTAAAGCTTCCCTCCCATCTGGCAATAGATTTCTCCATCCTTTGGATAGTTTAAAGCCTATATATTTTACTGAGGTTTGTGAAATTTGAGCCTTTCTGAGGCTTTTTAACCTCGGTCTGCCAAAAATTCAGAGTTTGGATAGTGTTCTTATCCAAAGCTTTTCTGGTTCGGCAATTAAGATATCTGCATACTGTAACAATACTCGCACTTGTTAGTGTAATTCTCTTACATCTCTAGCTAGCGCTTCCCCAGATATTGTGGGAGCCTTCTTAAATCCTCGGGGGCGAACAGTCCAACAATCTTGCTGTCTTGTGTTAGTAACAGGGTCTTCCCATTCAAAAGCAAAAGCTTCTTGAGCTCCCGGGTCAACGGGAATGCAGTAAAAGGCATCTTTTAAGTTGAAGACCGTGAACCGGAGATCTCCAGGTAACGGGGGGAGTACAGTATACGGATTCAGAACCACCAGGTGGATGTCTTCTACACGTTGATTAATAGCTCAGAGATCTTGCACAAACCAGTATCGTTTAGGGTGCCTGAGCTCCGTCCCGGTCATATTGGTGTGTTATATGAAGACTGGCAGGGTCATATGAATTGATATTTCAAAAATGTCTCTATTAAAGGAGCAATTCCTTCTCTAGACTCTAATGTAAGTGGATATTGTTTAATATGTTGTACACTACCTGGATTTTGGAGTTTCACTTAAGCTGGTTTCACTGTTTTTGCACGTCTGGGTTTTCCATTAGCCCACGCCTCCGGTTTCACTGCTTTCAAGATCTCTTCTGGGCTGGGGTGATCGGCTCATCTTCCTCAGCAAACAGCAGTGCAGCTTGCAAAGTACAAGCTGGGCTTGGCGGTATTTCCATCGGCAAACAATCTGGAGAGAAAGTTACCTGGGCATTTAATTTAGATAACAGGTCTCTTCCCAGCAAGGGAACTGGACATTCCGGTACCTATGGAAAACTATGCTTTAAATTTCTGGTCCCAATTAAGCAGTCCAGCAGCTGCAAAAATGGCTTGTCTGTACTTTTACTGGATACTTCTGTTACGGTAATTGAGTGGTTAGAAATCACATTGGCTTTTTTATTGAATACTGAGTACGTGGCTCCTGTATCCACAAGAAAGTCAATTAATTGTTTTCCCACCTGTATAGTCAACTGAGGCTCTTGGGAGATAGAGAGAAGTGGTGTTTCTTCTAACAGAACCCCTGGGACCCCTCATTCTAAGTCACTGTCCAGAGCATCCTCTCGTCGAGGGCCCAGGGGTCTTACCTTTCTGCTGTTGTCTTGTTCCGGTTGCTTCATTAGGGCCCCTAGGAGTGCTGTTTGCCTCTTAAGATCTCGATCCTCAAGCATTGCTTGCTCTTGGAAGTACCAGTCTTCTTTGGCTTGGTCCCTGTTACTATAGAATTTAAAGGTGATTTCGACTAGCCTACAGATAGGCAATCCTAGTCCATTATCAACGTTCTGCAGCTTTCTCTTTATTTTTATTTATTTATTTTTTAAAGCAATTTATTGAAGTATATCATTCATACATGAACATACATAAACTATAAGTGTTTAGTAAACATCATGATCTTACAAAACAAACATGCATAACATCACACAGGGCTCCCACACATCACCCCCCCCCCACAAACATCCTGCCTTGTTGTGAAACATTTGTTAACAAATTATGAAAGAGCATCATCAAAGTATTAATACTAACTATAGTCCGTATCTTACTCCCCTATACATTTTTTTAAGGATTGATTGATTGATTGATTTACTTTTATCCACTTTTGCACACCACCCCCCCGCCCGTTTTTGCTGTTTTGTGTCCATTTGCTGGGCAAGTCTCTGTGTCTGTTTCCTGCCCTCTCTTCTCATTCTCCTCCTCCTGTCTTCACTGGGATTCGATCCTAGGAAACTCCGATGTGGGAGAGAGGCGTCCTACCGCCTGTGCCACCTTAGTTCCTGGTTTTTCGGTGCGTCTCGTCTTGGCTCTCCCTTGTGCCACTCTCCTGTTACGTCATCATCTTGCTGCGTAGCTTGCAGGGCCTGGCGGTATGCCCGTGCATGGGGCCTTGTAACCCACGCGCCTTCTATATTTTTCTTTTTTTCATTTTTTCCGGGAGGTCCCAGGGGTCGAACCATATGGAAGACTGATGCCCAGTCACCTGAGCCACATCCGTCCCCCTGCTATATCTCTTAAGGTTGACCAAAGATACCCAAAGTTACAGTCTTTTCCCATACAGGATGGTCATATAATACATCAGGCTTAGTTTATCACCAGCATTCTAAAAACCAGACCTAGGGAGAAAAACTAGGTCTGGGGACACATGCATGGTTTCTAATATAGCGAATGTTTAACCTACCCTGATTATCACAAAACCAGAACAGCAAGAATATTTTCATAGTTCTCTCTTTAAATCAGGAAAACTCTGAGCAATAAAGGTCATATTTATTTTTCTGGCATCCTCTGGACTTTCTGGATCTTTTCTGTGTACTGCTGGTAAGTAGCATAAATCCTCTCAAGGAAAGCTGGGGGACCTTCTTTTGGCTCTTGTATTTCTTCACCATCTTTTGTAAGTTCATAGGTTTGGGGACCCCGTTTCTCAGGCCCACAACAACCCACTCTTAATGCTGTTCCAGCTTAGCCCTGCCGCCAGTGCCATCCGGGCTCCACTGGGCCCTCACCGGCCTGCTGAATTTGCTCCAGCATGCACTGCCTTGCCAGGACTCTCCCCGCATTTCCTATCTGCTTCCTGCTTTGCCTTTTCTCTTACCATTCTCTGTTCTTCCCCTGTCCTTAAAGTATTGAGTAGGGCCTGGTTATCTGCCCAATCAGGGTTAAAAGTTACAAAAACCAAAGCAGCCAAGCTTTCCATTTTCTTTGGGTCTTCTCTATAGACTTGGGTATTATTTCTCCAATTGAGTAAATCTGATATGGAGAACGGGGTGTGCACATGTACAGATTTTCTTGGGGTTCCCTGTTCATCTGTTCCCACAGGCATTTGCCGGAGGGGTAGAAGGTTTGCCGGTGACTCAGCTGCTAGTTTTTGAGAGCAGCCCTGGCCAATTGAGTACCCTGATGGGTACGAGAGGGGGAGACCATTTCTATTTCTATTTCAGGCACTTATACCTCCCGGTAATGGAGGAGGCAGCGGCAGAGGTGGTGGAGCCTCTTCTCCTGATCTATTGGCCCCTTGATTTAGCGTGGAGGTGGGGCAGATGAAAGAGTTAATAAAAGCTCTACTAGGTCCTCCGAATTTGAGTCAGGGAGGACATTTTTCTTTTCTCTGTTCACCTCACAGGTAAAATTTTATATTTTCTCATTAACATAGATTGCTGAGACAGACAAAGGATTGAACACACATCCTCTCATCCCATTCCTGCTCTATTTTACAGAACGGTTCTAACTGTAATACCGTGTTCCTTTCTATAGAACTATTCTCAGGCCATTTCTCTCCTGATTCTAGATCATACTGAGGCCAGAGTCTGTTTCAGAAATAAACCATTTTCCCCCCATAGGCTCGTAACTAAAATTTTTCCAGTTCTTCAAGATACAGCCCAAAGGGCTACATTCAGGAATGCTATTAGAATTAGACTTAGAATTTCCCATTCTAAAATACTTCAGTAACCAGTAACCAGTTAGGAACACCTGAGCAATATAAATGCAGCTAAACATCAATTTAACAGTTTTGAAAGGTACTGAACATTTACTATACCTAGGCAATACACACCATTTAAGAAGCAGTCACTTAACACATATTATGGACTAATTTTCAGGAGTTAAGGTGGGGACTTGAACCCCAAACAGAATGGTACCCCCCCCCCAAATAAAAACAAAAAACCGGGAAAGGGTGGAGAGGTCAGAACAAGGGGAATTATTCTAGAAGGAGTTTAAGGGACTCAAACCGCCAAACTAACTTCCTGAATCGCTTCTACCTTGGTGACCTGCTTACCCATTCAGATGTCCAGACTCGGGGCTGGAACCATTTCTCTCTTTGAAGCTTTAAAGCTCCTTTAGGGCCTGGAGTGCCAGTGAGGTAGGAAAACCCTGTTGTTGAGGTTTTAGACCAAGAGGGTCTAGCAGCCGCAGAAAGCTCAGTGACGGTGCTTACCTTTCTCGCTGGGGCCCCAGAACCTCGGGCAGTCGGACTTCTTCAGGGAACCCTTTGTCCTTAGTCCCACCAGAGTCGCCAAACTGATACTGAGCAAAAGTCTGTTCTTCAGGGGAGCAGGTGTAGCTCAGGTGGTTGAGCACCTGCTTCCCATGTATGAGGTCCTGGGTTCAATCCCCGGTACCTCCTACAACTAAAATAAAATAAAATAAAATGGTTTATTTTCTCCTGATGTGCCTTTAAAGCCAATTCCTGAGACCCTGGGATTTCAGAGAGAGAAAAGTTTACTGGTTGTGCAACCAATAGAGCACAGTGGCTTTCTGGCCCAAAACTGCTTCCTTGGTCTTCAGGAATTCTAATATTTTATAACATCAGGGTGCTAATGAATAATTGGGGTGGAGCTGGACACAGATTCCTTCATTAATAAACATTAAGGGGCTGAACAGGACAGGCAGGGGTGGGGTAGCAAACCAGGGTCAGTCACAAGGATTTGGGATAGGTTTGTACAGAACAAAGGTCGGTTACAATGTCTTTCATTTGGATCATAAACAGGAGGGCAGAGTGGTGACCACCACAATAGTAAGCATACGCAAGGGCGAGACCACTCTAGCTTCAGTCATTTCAGGTATTAATTTTGCTATTGGTAATAGAAGAAGCATCTGTATAATGATCTATTAATCATAACCATTTGTTAATTCCTAACTCTTGGTTACAATAGTGCACCATAAGAAAATCAACCAATGTAATACACTACATAAATAGAATGAAGGAAAAAAAAAAAGCCAAATGAGCATATCAATTGATGCAGAAAAGGCATTTGACAAAAGCCAACATCCTTTCATGATAAAAACACTCAAAAAACTAGGAGTAGAAGGGAACTTTCTCAACATGATAAAGGGTATTTATGAAAAACAAAAACAAAACAGCAAATGTCATACTCAAAGGCTAAAGACTGAAAGGTTCCCCACTAAGGTCAAGAACAAGGCAAGGATGCCCTCTGTCCCCTGTGTTATTCAACATTGTACTGGAAGTTCTAGCCAGAGCAATCAGACAAGAAAAAGAAATAAAAGGAATCCAAATGGGAAAGGAAGGAGTAAAACTATCCCTATTTGCATATGACATGATCCTGTATATAGAAAATCTTGAAAAACTCAGAAGAAAGTCACTAGAACTAACAAATTCAGAAAATTTACAGGGCACAAGATAAATATGCAAAAATCAGTTAGGTTTCTATACACCAGTAATGAAACAATCTGAAAAGGAAATGAAGAAAATACCTTTTACAATAGCATAGAAAAGACTAAAATCTCTAGGAATACATTTAGCCAAGGAGGTGAAAGGCGAACACTGAAAATCACAACACTTCTGAAAGACGTTAAAACCTAAGTGAATGGAAAGACATCTCTTGTTCATGGATTGGAAGGCTTAATATTGTCAAGATGGCAAGACTGCCTAAAGTGATCTACAAATTCAATGTATTTCCTACCAAAATTTCAGCAGCTGTTTTTGCAGAAGTGGAAAAACTAATCCCCAAATTCATATGGAATTATAACCCCCCACCACCCAAAGCCAAAACAATCTTGAAGAAGAACAAAGTTAGAGGTTCGTACTTCCTGATTTCAAAACTTACTACAAAGCTGCAATAATCAAAGCAGTGTGGTACTGGCATTAGGATCGCTATGTAGACCAATGGAATAGAATTGAGAGTCCAGAAATAATCCCACTCATCTATGGCCAGTTGATTTTTGACAAGGGCACCAAGTCCATTCAATGGGGAAAGAATAGTCTCTTTAATGAATAGTCCTGGGAAACCTGAACATCCACATGCAAAAGAATTAGACCCCTGCCTCTCAGCATATACAAAAACTATTCTGAAATGAATCAACAGCCTAAATATAAGAGCTAATCCTATAAAACTCTTATAAGAAAACAGGGAAATATCTTCAGGACCTAGTATTGGACAATGGATTCTTAGATTTTATACCCATAGCATAAGCAACAAAAGAAAAAATAGATAAATTGGACTGCATCAAAATAAAAACTTTTATGCATCAAAGACTATCAAGAGCGTGAAAAGACAACCTACAGTATAGGATAAAATAATTGGAACACATATATCCAATAAGGGTTTAATATTCTGAATATATAAAGAACTTTTACTATACAACAGAATGACAAAGAACCCAAATGAAAATGGGCAAAAGATTTGTATAGATATTTCTCCAAAGAAGATATACAAATGACCAATAAGTATATGAAAGATGCTTAGCATCCTTAGCCATTAGAGAAATGCAAATCAAAACTACAGTGAGAGGGAGCGGATGTTGCTCAAGTGGTTGAGCATCTGCTTCCCCTGTACACGGTCGGGGCTCGATCCCCAGTACCTCTTAAAAACAAAACAAACAAATGAAAAAACCAACTCGGGGCAGCTGGTGTAGCTCATTAGTTTCAGTGGTTGAGCTCTGGCTTCCCACATATGAGGTCCTGGGTTCAATCCCTGGCCTCAGTGCCTAAACAAAACAAAAAAAAAACACTACGAGATACCATTTTACACCCACTAGGACAACTACTATTAAAAAACTGGAATTGAACAAGTGTAGGTGAGAATGCAGAGAAATAGGAACATTCATACATTGTTGGTGGGGACGTAAAATGGTACAGTTGCGTGGAAAACAGTTTGGCGGTTCCTCAGAAAGTTAAATATAGAGTTACTCTATGTCCTGGCAATTCCACTTCTAGGTATCTATTCAAAAGAATTGAAAGCAGGGACTCAATCAGATACATGCACACCGATGTTCATAGCAGCATTACTCACAATTGCCAAAAGATGGAAGCAACGCAAGTGTCCATCAACAGATAAATGGGTAAACAAAATGTGATATATTCATACAATGGAATATTATTCAATCATTAAAAGAAATGAAGTGCTGATGCATGCGGCAACATGGATGAACCTTGAGGACATGTTGAGTGAAATAAACCATATGCCAAAGGATAAATATGAAATACTTAGACTAAACAAATTCATAGAAACTGAAAGCAGAATGGGGACAGCGGGGAATGGGGAGTAATTTCTTAACGGGTATGAGTTGAGTTTTTATTTGGGATGATGAAAATGTGGTGAAAATTACACAATGTTGTCAATGTACTTAGTATCACACAACTGTTACAATGACTTTTGTATTATGTATATTTTACCACAATAAAAAAAAAGTTTAAAATGTGGAGCAGGGTAAGTGGCACCAGGTGTGCAGGTTTGGGGGCAGGTTGCAGAGTAAGTGGGGTGGTTGGTGTAGGTCTCCTTGAAAAGGCTAGATATCAGAAAGACTCAGAGGAGGTGAGGGAGTGGGCCATGTGGCTGAATGGAAGGAGCTCATTCCAGGCAGAAGGCAAAGCCAGTGCAAAGGCCCTGGTGCAGGAGAGGGCTGGGGGGTTAAAGGAGCAGGGGGCAGTGGGAGGAGCTGAAGCCAGTGTCAAAACAGGTTCCAGGTGATGTGGGGACTTGTCAGCCACTGCCAGGACTTGGTCTTCTACTCTGAGTGAGTCTGGGGGTGGGGAGGGTTTTGAGCAGAGGAGGGACGTGAACCCACTCAGGTTTCATATGTATTCCTCTGGTGCCGTCTGGAGAATAGACGGCCAGGGGCAAGGGTGGCAGCAGGGAGACCTGCGAGGGGCTACTTGGCTGGCCAGGTGAGAGCTGCTCCTGCCCTCTAAAATCAGCCATGGACCACCTTACTCCCGGGCCGGGGCTGTGACATCCTTGACCTCGGTGCTTGCTCACGTCAGCCCCGCGAGGTGGATCCTTTTTCTTTCCTCCACTTTGTGGTTGGGGCCTCTGAGCCTCTGAGAGGGGAGGAGCTCTCCTGGGGTCGCACAGCTGTCAAGGTCAGAGCCAGGCTTTGGCCCTGATGTCCCACAGGGCCACTCCCCCACCTTTACGATTTCGTGGGTGAGGACGCCTCCCTTCTTCCCTCCACCCCTCCTTCCCTACCACCCCACACATCCCAGCTTCCCCAGAACAGACTTAGCCTCTTGTATGGGGCCCCCACAAATATCCACCCCCCCAAAAAAAAACAGGGATCACTGCTCCTGGGCTTAGCGGCCTGCTGGGAAGGGTGCATGGATTGCTATGGCAGAAGGAACCTGGCGTGGGGGTCAGGAGTCCTGGGTACCAGCCCCAGGTGTTCAGATCCCTTGCGTGGGGGTCAGGCTGGTCTGTCTCCCTCATTTGTGAAAAAGGAGAAGGCAACCTCCTTCTTATAGCCACCCTTCAGCCCCCACCTCGGGGATGGGGTGAAGCAGGTGCTCTGCAAATAAAGTGCCGTGTACATGATGGGTGGTTCTCCAGTGAGGCTGCAGAGCCTGGCCTCCCAGGAGCTGTGGACACCCTCCCTCGGCCCTGCTCTCCGGGCCTCTCCTCCCAGTGCATGTGCCCTCCTTCCCACCCCTCCCCACCCACCCCAGCCGCACCGCCATGGCCACAGGGGGCCTCAGGGGAACACTCATAGGAGTATGGCTGATGGTGTGGTTCAGGAAACACCTGGGATCAGGCCTCTCAGAACGTGGACACCTGCTCTTCTTGTGTTCCAGAGCAGCCCGGAACCAGGCCTGGGCAGAGGAGGGCAGGGCTGGGCAGTGCCTCAGATGTGCAGACTTTGCAAGGCACTTTCCCATAGGACATTTTGTCGAGGACTCGTGAGGTGTGCAGGATCTTCCTCCTGGTACCATAGGAAAGCCAAGACCCCGACCTCGAATTGCCCCGGCCACACACTTGGGCTGTGAAGCCAGCTGAGGCTGTCGGGCTCCTACCCGGGCTTTTCCCTCCAGGAGGCTAATGGCCTTTTTCTTGTTTTCCCTCTTTGATCAGAAACACAAAAGTGCCTCCCACCACGCCCCTCTTCCCCACCCTGGCCTGGCCCGGTGCGATGACCCCCAGTTGGGGGCTGGGCCTGGCCTCCCAGGGACCGCAGTCAGACCTTCGCTGCCAGGGAGGGAAACAAGGCGGGTCTGGAGACAGACCATGTTTTGAATCCTGCCTCTTCTGCTCCTGAGCTGTGTGATCTTGGCCGAGTCACTTATCCTTTCTGAGGCTCAGCATTCTCCTCTGGGAAGTGGAGAGACTCAGGTGTCTCCTTCAAAAGGCCATTCGGGAGGTCATGCCCAGCATGCTGTAGGTGCTCAATAAATGACGGCCCCTCCTCTGGGTCTGGGCAAGGGCAGAGCCTTCTGCAAGGAGTGTAAGTTCTCCTTGATGCTGGCTGGGTGCCCGCTCTGACTTCTCCCCTTCTCGCTCCCACAGGTGACAAGGGAGACCGAGGCCCACTGGGCACCCCGGGGAAGCTGGGCAAGGACGGTCTCCGGGGGGATCGTGGCCCGCAGGGCACCAAGGGCGCCAAGGGGCAGGCGGGCAGCCCAGGCAGCCCCTGCCAGATGCGCTTCTCAGCCTTCTCGGTGGGCCGCAAGACGGCCCTGCACAGCAGCGAGGGCTTCCAGCCGCTGCTCTTCGACACGGTCTTCGTGAACCCGGACGGGCACTTCGACATGGCCGCCGGCCACTTCGCTGCCCCGCTGCGTGGCCTCTACTTTTTCAGCCTCAACGTGCACAGCTGGAACTTCAAGGAGACCTACGTGCACGTCGTGCACAACGAGGAGGCGGCCGTCATCCTGTATGCGCAGCCCAGCGACCGCAGCATCATGCAGAGCCAGAGCGTGATGCTGGCCCTGGCGCCCGGTGACCGCGTCTGGGTGCGGCTCTTCAAGCGCGAGCGTGAGAACGCCGTCTACAGCGACGACGTTGACACCTACATCACCTTCAGCGGCCACCTCATCAAGCCCGAGGACGACTGAGTGTCTCCCGGGGCACCTGCCCCCTTCCGGGGACTCACCTCCCAGCTGGGCAGCTCAGGCGCTGGGTGGCCTAGGGCAGGTCCTGTCCCCCTGCAGGGCCTCAGTTTGCACCTCTGTAAAGAGGGGTGGGCAGGGGTCCCCAAGGACCTGACCTTCTGACTAGGCCGCCTCACCTTTCCTGGTCTCCATCATTCCTTCCAGTCTGCTTTTACCTCTCTTCTCTCTCGGACATATTTTAAGGAGCCTTCTAACCTAAATATTCTAGAACTTTCCCAACCTTTTAGACTCAAACTTGATTGTGCATACAAATCCCCTGAGAATCTTTTAAATTGTAGATTCTGATTCAGCAGGTCTGGAGTGGGCCCAGGATTCTGCATTTCTAACAAGTTCCTGGATGATGCTGATGTTTCTGGTCTATGGACCACACTTGAGTAACAAAATTCTAGAACTTTCCCAACATTCTAGTACTCTGAACATTCTAGGATCCTCCAAACATTCTAGAATTCTCCCAATATCCTCACATGCTCCCATCAATCTAGGACTCCACCCCCTTCTATTCTGTCCCCTCCCCCTTCCTCTTACCCTTGTCTCCACCCCTACTTCTGCAGCCACCAATCAATTATTCACTCATCACTCACTCACTCTGTGCCAGGCTCTGGGAAAGCCAAGGGGAAGCAGACACAGTTGGGGGATGGAGAGGAGACCAATGGGTACACAGATGGTTTCAAACCAGAGCCAGAGAAATGCTTGGGACTCTGAAAACCAGACCTGTTTCTGGGGGCTTAACGCAGGCTCGTGTCCTGAGTGCTCAGGCACAGTGGGGTCCTCCTCACCCACCCCTCCCCAAGGCTGGTGGCACAGGGTCCTAGTGGGGTGGGGGGTGGGGGCTGGCTCTTTTCCATTCCTCCCTCTCCTGCCCAGTACCCATCATTAAAGCAAACCCCAGCAGGGTCTCGATCAGGTCAAGGGAACTGGGAGGAGAGGGCCCCCCATGGGTTTGGGGGCATTTAGGGGTGAAGGGGACCCCAGGAAATAGAGCCCAGCATCGAGCTCCCCACACAGCTGTGATGCTAACTTGGAGGACTCTTCCCCTGCTTCCGGGATCTCCCTGCCCCTCTCCTGGGCTCTCCTAGGGCCTTGCTCAGCCCCTGTGCCAAAGGCGCCTGAGCCTCAAGTCTCCCAGAACTCCCGGCCGATGGCAGACAGACGTCTGTCCCCAGGTGCTCTGACACTCCTCGGCCCCTCTCGCTGTCCTGGTGCCCCCCCGACCCTCCAGGCTTTATTGAGGTGCTGTGGCCCTGGTGGGAACCCCTGTCTGGCGGAGTCCTCCTCCGGCTTGGTGCTGCCCTGCAAAGGCTGGTGGGTAATGGGCCAGGACGGAAGGCACCACTCTTTGGACCCCTCAGCAGGTCTGGGGAACTAAAGTGGGCAACAGTCCAAGTCAGTCGGGGGACCCTCCTCTGAGCCACGATGCCAAGGGAGGTGCCAGGAGAGGCCTGAAGTGCAGTAAAGGACATCAGGCCTGCGGCCCCTTGTCCTTCCCACCAACCTTCCTGAAAGGGGACTAGAACCCTCCACCTCTCCAGGTAATCTCAGGCTGAGATGGCAGGTGGAGCCTGGAGAAAGGTGGTGGCAGGCAGCCTGGAGGCTCTCTAGCCTTCTCCTGCCCCCACTCCAGGTGGCCTGACCTTCTCAGAGGGAGGAAGCCTCCACTCATTGGTGCTTACGCAGGCTTCGGGGCGGAGGTGGGCCCAGTGGTTATCTCTGGTACTCATGGCCAAGGGAGCCACGGCTGCATGGCTGGGTGATGGGCTCAGGGCCTAAGTGCCGCCCATGCTGGTGCTACAAAAATCACCCAAGCCCCACTGCACTCCTGCCCTGCTTGTCCAGTGTGATTAAAGCTCGCTTGTTTTCTTGGCAGTTTGGGCTGGTTCTTTCTGCTCTGCAACCTTTGCCCATCTTAGGAGGGCAGCTGGCCTCTTGCTTCTGCTCCGTCTTGCCTGGGGTGGGCCTGGGGCCTGATCCAGGGCTCCAGACAGACTGAGGGCATCCCAGAGCTCCACTCCCACAAATGACACCTCCCTTGGTCATTCAGGCAGCTGGTGCACCTTGGAGTTGGTGGAAACAAGTCAGAGGCTGCCGTACCACTTCCTGGCTGTGACCTCAGGAAAGTCCCATATCTCTCTGAGCCTGTTTCCTTGTCTCTAAAATGCTGAGGACGATCACCATAAGGCCCAGATGAGAGGCTGAACCACGAGTGCTGCCTGCATCCCCTGAACCAGCCGCTGTGGAGACCTACTGTGGGCTGGGTACCCTGCCAGGCATGGAGGTTACAGTGGGGAGCACAATCTGCCACCTCCCCTTGGAGATGACCCATGGCATTTACCTTCGAGTCTGCTATGTGGAGGTATGAACAAACCATAGCCCTTCACTTGGGGATTCTGTCTAGTGTTTCGTGTTTTGGGATGTGCTCTGAAGGAAAACGCACACTGCGGTTTCCAGCAGACTATTTTAACTGTGTTGGCAGGTTCTGCCTCCCTAGCCTAGCCCAGGGCCCACTTACATAAATATGTTTGAAGTTACCCTGTTGATTCCCTTGCTGACCTGATGGGGCCACCTCTGCTGCTGGGCGTTTTGCTGTCATTGCTGGGTTTTGCTGACTTTCTGTGTACCGTGTGGAAGAAGCACGCTGTAAAGCATGAGCCCACTATAACTGTTCCAGGATTCGGAGCAGGTCTCTGTGCAGAGGACAAGAACGTTCAGGGCCCACTCCCAGGGTGCTGGGTGCAGGAACGTTTTACCTGGAGCCCATCTGGGCACTGAAGAAAGGCTCCCTGCAATACCTGTCCTCCTTGCAGCTCTTACAGATGAGGCCCCTAACATTGTCAGAAGCTGCCCACAGGAAGAAATCTCACAGGATGCGTTTAGCCTAGGCACTGTTCATTTTTATTGGCCTAACCAGCATCTCAGTTCTAGTCCTAGTGGTGAAGGTTGCTCTGAGTGTCAAGCAGGAGTTTTTGCTATGTATGTTATGAGGGCAGGCAATTTGCTCATTACTGAGAGAGAAGCTGTTGAAACTTCTCGCCAAGAACCTGTAGGAGGCCTGAAGATTACCCTTCACAAACCAAGACCAAAGTCACCGGACATTTCCAGGCCATATTAGTTCAGGGCTCCAAAACCAGCAGCTCCTCCAATGTCCCATCTGATCTGCTGCAAACACTTCTTCCATCCATGGTTTGGAGGCAGCCCATTGACTAGCTTGGCTAGTTTTCCCCAGATCTTGACTTGGTGGCATGGCCCCAGTGGGTGGTAAGAGCCACTAAATCTTAGTGATGGAGAATCTCTCAAAGTCTTGGTGAGTGTTGGGCAAGGGCCCTGGAAAACAGTGTCTGGAAGTCCCAAGCCTGCTGGCAAATGGTGAAGGGCACAGAATCCCCAAGGAGGTCTGGTGACCTCCAGGGAGCTGGTGAAATGCATCCACCTCCCCCACCCCAAAGCAATTCCTTCTGTTACATTTCCCCCTGAAATGTTAGACAACAGGGAAGGGCAGGGAGAGGAGGGCCAGCAATCCCATGGAATGGGAAATACCCCAGACTGGGAGTCAGGGGACCTCAGCTCCACATTGCCATCTCTTTGTTGGGTGGCCTGAGCCAAATGCCTTCCCCTCTCTGGGCCTCAGGTCTCCTGTTTTAAAGGAGGTGCTGGATCAGGTGTAAGGGCTTTTTTAAACTGTCCCTTCCACCCTGCAGACCTTAGCCTTGGAGAGCTGGGTTGTGTCAGGGAGGGAGTATAGAGTTACTGGCTGAGGCTTTGGATCCATCCCTCCACCACTGCACTGAAATGGATTATCCAGGGAAGGAGCCATGAACAGAGCCAGGAATCCCAGGCTAAGGGATGAAGTGAGCAGTGGGACTTGATCATCACTCTCTTGCTTGCAAGCAACAGAAACTCAAAGGGGCCTAAGCAAACAGAAGGAATTCACTGACTCATATAACTTAGAAGTTCAGGAAATTCAGGCACAGTTTGATCCAGGAACTCAAATAATGGCCCCAGCACACTATTTCCTTCTCTCCATCTTCCAGCTCTTGTATTTGCTTTGTCCCAATCTTGTCCCTGGGGAAGCTGATGGCAGGCAGCAGTTCCAGCCTTATCTCCAACCAGCATAGCAACTCCAGTGGGGCCAGTTCTCATTAGTCTGGCTGGGGTCAGGTGCCCATCCCTAAGCTAATCGCTGTGGCTAGAAAATAGGAGTGGTTCAGTCCCAATCGAACTACCTAGATTGAGGGAGGTGGGAGGAAAGGGGTAGTTCTGTAAAGAAGTATCAGAGCAACCTCACCTGGAGAGGTAGGACAAGATGCCGGGCAAGGAAAAGCAGCAGGTGCCCACCACAAAGGCCAGAGCTGCAGTTGGATGGGCTGGAGAAAAAGGAGAGTGGTCTGGGCCTGAGAACATGGAGGTGGAGGCAGGAAAACACAGGGGAGGGTCTCCAAAGCCCTCCCACCTCCTGACCTCCACCAGAAACCCCAAGTTTGATCCCAGTGGACCTGCTATAGGTATAGGCCTGGAGGGCACAGCAGCTCCCACCTCCTGCTTTATTCTCTCCCTTACATTAGCTGTTCACATTTCTCTCTCCCTAACCCCACCAGATCATAATGGCTAACATCCAGCAAATACTTTTTCTAAGTGCTTTCTACAGATTAATCCATCGAATCTTCACACACCTCATTTCCACAAGAAAACTGGGGCAGAAGTGAGATAAGAAATTTGAGCCAGTAGAGGTGGAGATGGAATCTGAACCCCAAACCAATTTCAAAGTCTATACCCTAAACCACTGTATACTCACCACTGAGAACAGAGGCTGTGTCTTAATCCCCTCTATTCAATTCCTAAGAAGTCAGCTAGCCTAACAGCTAAGAATGAAGGTTCTGGCAAAATGGCAGAGTAGGAAGTTTTATAAATTGTTGCTTCCATTAGAAGAATAAAAGAGCTCGAAAAAGAGACTGGAATTAACTAGGTGGTAACCCTGACCAACCCCCATTTTTCAGCCCCAGGGCAGTAGCTGCAGAAATGGCTACAGCTGCAGCAATTCAGCCCAGATTCTGAGAGTGGCCGGCTGGGCCCAGGGATGGCAAAGGAAATCATTTCCTCTAAAATTTGGGGTTGAAGTTGAGGTCATTCTGGAAGATCCCTGAAGGATCAGAACAAAAGTTGTCCTCACTTTCAGCCCTCTGGGCAGCGCTTCCAGCCTCCTGCCAGCATCCATCTGGAAGTAAAGAGCAAGTGCACCTTTTTGGCAATTGTTTTTCCTTCTATGTGTGGGTGTTTCCCTGTCTGGCAGACCCCTGACGGCACAGCATTGACTCTGGCCTTAGTTCCAGCCCTCTCTGTGCTTCTGGCCTCATACCAGCCTCTACCAGAACTTAAAGACCCAGTGCACATTTCCATTGGTTGGGTTTCTTCTTTCTCTTTCTTGTGTTGTTTAGTCCGGTGGATCCCTGAGGGTCCAGAGCAGATACTAGCCTTGGTTTCTTGTAGAAACAGAACCTTCTGGTCTTACACTAGAATCTACAGGGACAGAGAGCCAGCACTCCTCTTTTTCTTTTCCTTTGTTTTTTGTTTGGTTGGTTTTTTCTTTCTCTGTGTAATTTTTTTTGGTCTGGGTATCCTGGAGGGATGAGCAGGGATGCTGGCCTAGATTTCAGCCTTGAAAGCAGCAGCTTCTGGCTTCCTACTGGCACATAACTAGATATTTGGAAAAGCAATGCACTTTATTATTTTTTTCCTTTTCCTTTTTTTGTGGTGGGTGGGTGTTTTGTCTGTTGGTTTTTGTTTGTTTTCTACTCTCCCCTTTCTTTCCTTTCTTTACCCCTCTTTCCTTCTTCTTGTTCTTAGTCTGAATAGTGGGAGAACTAGATTTCCTGAGTGACCACAGCATAATACTCAGAATGTCCAGTTCTCAACAAAAAGTTACAAAACATACAAGGAGTCATAGGAAAAAATGAATTCAACAAAATATATTCCAGAAGAAGAGCAGTCTCTGAAATTACAAGTCAAAGATCTTAAAACAACTCTCATAAATAGGATCAATAAACTAAAGGAAAACATGGACAAAGAATTAAAAGAAGTCAGGAAAACAATACATGAACAAGATGAGTATTCCAACAATGAGATAGAAATTACAAAGAAGAAGCAAGGTGGAAATTCTGGAATTCAAAAGTACAACAACTGAAGTGAAAACCTCAATAGAGGGTTTCAAGAGCAGACTGGAGAAGGCAGAAGAAAGGATCCACAAACTTGAAAACAAAACAATTGGAATTGTTCAGGTTTAGGAGCAGAAAAAAAAAAAGAATGGAAAAAAAAAAAAAAGAAAACAGAGACTGAGGAAACTGGGATACCAACAAGTGTACCAATATATCCATATAGGAGTCCCAGAAGGAAACAGAGACATAAAGAGCCAGAAAAAATATTTGAAGAAATAATGGCAGAAAATTTTGCAAGATGAAAGATATGAATATAAAAATCTAAGATGTTCAATAAATGCCCAAGTAGATCGGCACTCAGACACATTATGATCCAACTATCCAACGCTAAGGACAAGGACAGACTCTTAAGAACAGCAAGAGAGAAGCATCATGTTATATATAAGAGATCCAAGAACTCCTTAATTAAATTAATACCCAATTTCTCAATTGAAACCATGGAGGCCAAAAGGCAGTGAGAGGACATTTTTATTTATTTATCTTTTTAAAGAGGCACCGGAAATTGAACCCAGGACCTTGTACATGGAAAGCAGGCACTCAACCAACTGAAGTATACCCACTCCCCAAGAGACTATATTTAAAGTGCTGAAAGGAAAAAGAAACAAAAACAAACCTGTTACCTGAGAATAATATACTTGACAAAGTTGTCCTTCAAAAATGTGGGGGGGGTGGGAAGCAGATGTGGCTCAAGCGATTGAGCTCCTGCCTACCACATGGGAGGTCCTGGGTTTGGTTCCTGGTGCCTCCTGAAGAAGACAAGCAAGACAGTGAGCTGGCACGATGGGCAGGCACGGCGAGCTGACGCAACAAGATAATGCAACAAGGAGACACAAAGAGGAAAGACAATGAGAAACACAACAAATCAGGGATCTGAGGTGGCTCAAGCGATTGAGCTCCTGCCTACCACATAGGAGGTCCTGGGTTCGGTTCCCGGTGCCTCTTGGAGAAGACAAGCAAGACAGTGATCTGGCACGACGGGCAGGCACGGTGAGCTGATGCAACAAGATGATAAAACAAGGAGACACAAAGAGGAAAGACAATGAGAGACCCAACAAATCAGGGATCTGAGGTGGCTCAAGTGATTGAGCAACTCTCTCCCATGTGGGAGGTCCCAGGTTCGGTTCCCAGTGCCTCCTAAAGAGAAGATGAGCAGACACAGAGAGTACACAGCAGATGGACATAGAGAGCAGACAGTGAGAGCAAACAACAGGGTTGGGGGGAGGCAATAAATAAATAAAATAACAACCACAGATCTCTGTTACTGGGAACACTGTGCATAAAGATGTAATTTGTGACAAGAAAATATAAAAGGAAGAGATGGAGGGATATAGGTGCAGTAAATGTGTAGGCTATTGAAGTCAAGTTGCAACCAACACAAACTAAATTATAATAGATTTAGTGTGCTAAATATATTCCTCTTGGTAACCATAAAGAAAATATCTTAAAAATCTACAGAAAAGGAAAGGACAAGTGATTCAAAATGGTTCATTTTAAAAGCATATCTAAACCAAATGGAAGGTGGTAATGGAAAAAAGGAGGGGCAAAAACGGTATAAAACTTAGAAAACAATTAGCATAATGGTAGAAGTAAATCTTGTCTTATCAGTAATTAGTAATTTCCTTAAATGTAAGTGGATTAAACTTTCTAATCAAAATTCAACAAGAAGATTTGACCATTATAATATACATGCACCCAACATCAGAGCACCAATATATGAAGGAAAAACTGGCAGACCTGAAGGGAGAAATAGGCAGTTCTACAGTAATAGTTGGGGATTTCAATGTTGGATAGAACATCTAAACAGAAGATCAACAAGGAAGTAGAGGACCTGAATAACACTATAAACCAACGATGTCCAGCCAGCACATATAGAACACTTCACCCTACAACAGCTGAATGCACATTCCCATTTTCTAGGATAGACCATATGTTAGGCCACGAATCAAATCTTTATACATTTAAAAATATGGAAACCACAAAAAGTAACTTCTCTAACAACAGTGGACTGAAGCTAGAAATCAATAATAGAAAGAAAGCTGGAAAATTTGCAAACATGGAAATTAAACAGCACACTGGTAAACAACCAATGAGTTAAAGGAAAAATTACAAAGGAAATTTAAAAATACTAATACTTAGTGACAAATGAAAACAAAGACAGAACATACCAAAACTTATGGGATACAGCTAAGGCAGTATTCAGAGGGAAATTCATAGTTCTGAATGCCTACATTGAAAAAGATCTCAAATTAATAACCTAACTTTTCATCTTGAGGAACTAGAAAAACAAGAGCAAAGTAAACCCAAGGTTAGCAGAAGAAAGGAAATAATTAAGATTAGAGTGGAGATCAATGAAATAGAGAATAGAAAAACAATTGGGAGAACAAACAAAACAAAAAGTTGGTTCTTTGGAAAAAAATCAATAAAACTGACAAACCTTTATCTAGACCAACAAAGAAAAAAAAGAGAAAAGATGCAAATAACTAAACAGTAAGGAAAATGGTGTTATCATCAATTCTGACCTTATGGAAATAAAAAGTATTATAAGAGAATATTATGGACAATCATATGCCAACAAATTAGATAATCTAGAAGAAATGGAAAACTTCCTAGAAATACATCAATTGCCCAAACTGACTCTAGAAGCAGCAGAAAACATCAACAAAACTATAACAAATACAGGTGGTGTCAACTTTCTGTGCCTCTGTTTCCTCCCCTGTATGAAATGGACATAATTATGGTGTGCATCTCACAGGGTGGTTGTGAGGATAAAACTAGTTCCTCCACGTAGAGGTGTTTAGCACATAATGGACACATGGATGTGTGGGAAAGGGAGTGGAGAATGCTGGTGAGGGTGATCTGGGTAAACTCTTAGATGAGGGAGCATTTGAGCAGGGCCTTGAAGGATAGATAGGAGTTTGAAAGGCACATGATATGGGGAAAGAGGACAATGGGAGGAAAGGGTTGGAGATGGAACAGCACAGTCTGTAAGTGCAGTGGGAGGCACTTATACATTAGATAAATGTTTGAAAAGGAGGCAGGGAGAGAGCAGGCTGGGAATTGGGACTGGAAAGGTAGAGGCCAAGCAATGAAAGGCCTCGAATGCCAGGCTAAGTCTGAACTTGACCTGCTAGGTGCTGGGGAGCCTCTGGAGGGTTCCAAGAGGCATGATTACTAGTTGGAGCTGACTTGGGTGGTGCTGAGGGAAAGGGAGAGGGAGTATGTGCTGTAGAGGGTGAGAATGGAGATGGCGAGGGGCCCATGCTGTGGTCTAGGGGAAGACACGGTATCCTGGAGCAGAAGGCTGTGTCTCCCTGGACTTTGAAGGTGAGAGTTTTATTAGTAGAGAGGAGGGAGGAGGGCAGCTAAGTAGGGGGTCTACCAGCCTCTGTTATTTCTACAGCACTTTTCTCCGACAGCAGGAAGAGGGCAGGCTTGGGTGCTAGGAGGCAGGTGTCTATCCCAGCTCTGCTTGGGAAAGTCTCTTGATGGACTTGAGAACTGGAGGATGCTGGGTGACTCATCTAGCCTCTCTGGACCCCCCCATTGTCCTTATCTGTAATGTGGGATTCAAAACCCCTCCTCCGAGCCCATCGAGGCCTCTAGGGGTATCCACGGTTACAAAGGAGTGGCTATTTTCACAACCCCAAATCAGGATCCCTAGACTGACAATGGGGCAGAAAACTTGAAGCTGGGGCTGGCTGTCCCAGAAAATACAGAGTGATTGTGATGGGGCTTGGCAAGTTTCAGACAGAGTTCTGGAGCTGTGTGGGTTCTGGGTTCAGGTCCAGGGTCCACCACTTGCTCAGAACGGCTCCGGGCTCAGAGCTTGCCAGGTCCTCGCTGTGTGTCTTGCGTTTTGTCCCGAGGGAGGACTGGAGGCACTGGTGGGTTTGTGCACGCGCACAGCGTTTACTCACTGGGTGCTTTCGCTGGGTGCTGGGGAGCCCAGCGGAGGGAAGGCAAGAACCAGGAGTCCTGGGCCAGAGGGGGTCAAGAAACTCTTCTCCCCACCCCCTCCTCCCCTGCTCCACGCTCCACCCTGCAGGCTCCTCACAGTGGCCGCACACTGCCACGTGGACGTCTGGAGAACCGGAGAGAAACCTAAGCAGGACTCAGGACGGCCAGAAACAGTTAAGAGCGTCACCGGGGGGCGGAGCAGGGAGATGGGGGCGGCGGGAGCCAGAGAGGAAGGAGGGGTTTCCAGGGCCGCGGAGCCAGGCGCCCGGCAGCCGAGGCTGGGGGTGTCGCGGCGGAGGGGGGCGGGTGTGAAAAGCGCAGCCTGGCGGTGGCTGCCGGGCAGGAGCGGGTTCGCTGCCGGGGAGGAGGTACTCACTGGAGACCCAGGCGCCCAGGCTTCCGCGGGGCGCCCACCTTCATCTGGCTGAGGCTGGCGGCCCGTCACCCCGGGGGGACTTAATAGACGCCGCAAACTCAGAAGCACACGAAACAGAACTTGCTTTATTTCTCTGGGACTAAACTTAGCGTCCACTAGGCATTTCTACCAAAGTAGAAGAAATGTACCTTTTTTGTGCTTTTGGCTAGCTGGGGAGTTCTCTCCCACCACATTTCCCGGGGGCTGCATCGAAGTGCCCCTCCCTGGCAGCGGGGGCGGAGCCACCCTGCGCCAAGGTCCACATGGCACCTGCAGAGTTCCTCAGTGTCGCATCGGTTCCGGGGGCCTCTCGGAGGCCCAGGCCCGCTTGGGCAGACCCGCTGATCTCATGTCCTCAGTGCCCCTCCGAGAGGGTCCGGCCTGGGCCCCATCTCCCTGGAAACACCATGTGGCCATTTCTTCCCTGAGGTCCCAGCCGCCTCTTTGGGGTTCTCCCTGGAATGCGAGGAGTGCACCCTCCATGGTCCAAGCCGGTAGGAGGTCTCGGCACCCTCCCCCAACACCAGGCTCAGCCTGGCGAGGAGGGGCCAGGAACCTCAACGCCGACCTATTCCCTGCTTCCCTTCTGCGCTTCCCCCCTCCCAGCTCCGGGGCCTCTTTAGTGCAAGGGTATTTGGGGGGCAGGTGGGGGCAAAGGATCAAGGGTGTCCTTTCCCAGAGCATTTGTCCAGTCACATGTGTTCTCTCTTATTTTAAAACTCAAAGACCTGGAACCCCCCCACCCCCCGCCCTTTTTGCTCCATATCCCTTCTGCATTTGTTAGGATGGTTTTGGGTGCAAGGAACAGAAATCCAACACAAAACAGCAAAAAGGAAAAGTAACCCTAAGTCCCAAGGTAGGGCAGCTCCACTCTGCTTGCTCCCCTCAGGGCCACGGGGCGACAGCCACAGATGGTGGCCATAAGGTGGCTGTCCCTGTGCAGGCGTCACTCGCATCCAGGTGTGACAAGGGTCAGTGAAAGGAGGCTCTGAGATGCTTTTCTCCAGTGGCCTTCTCACTTCCCGTTGGCCAGAACTGGTCACGTGACCACACCTAACTCCACCTCTGGGAAGGGTCTGGCTGAGTCAGATTTACCCCTGAAGTCTGCAGGGCAGGACTGGACCCCGAGTGAGATAAGAGTCCTGCCAAGGGTTTGGGGGAGAAGCTGTCAAGAGTCCAGCCGGTTCGTATTTCCTAAAAGCGCTCTGGCCACGTTATCAGCTTGGGTCTCTGACTCAGCCAGGTTATCCTGGTTTTAGGGAGTCTCTCAGACTTGGTTGGGGGTGGCCTTGGCTATCAGCCTCGGCCTGCAGCAGCGACCACCTCACCACTTCGGGGAGCCCTCCCCAAGCCCCCCAAGCTGAGCTGTGCTTCCCCTACTGTGTGATGAAAGCCTGAAGGCTGCGGTTGCTGGAGGCACTGCTTGGGCTCAAATCTAACAGGGTGAATAAGGGCCGATTCCCCTCTCTGTACCTTAGTTTCCTAATCTGAAAAATGGGGCTGAAAATAACAGTGACTATCCCCTGAGGCTGTTGTGCGGATTAAAGGGGTGAGTGTCTGTGAAATGCTGCAGGTGCCCTGTAAGTGTTAAATATTCTTTTAAGGTAGAAACTTTTATTATACTCATTTTCCAGATGAAACTGAAGTGCAGAGACCGAATAATTCCCTTTTTTTCATGTATCATTTGTTCATTCATTCAACAATTATGGACGGGCTACGCTCAGAGCTGTGCTAGATGCTGGGGGCCAAGTGGTCAACAGAACACCACGGCCCCTGCCTTCTTGGGGTGTACCGTCCAGTGAGGGGGGAGCGAGTAGGGGTGGGTGGACGGCCGACAGATCCTCACAGCAGGACTTCACACTGGGGTAAGTGCACCTAGTCTGGAAGGTGGCGGTGGGGTAGAGATGGTTCAGCTGAGACCCAGAGGCGCGGTAGGGGGGCGGCAGGCAGGGGGTGTGTCTGTGTAAAGGCCACGGGGTAGGAAAGGGCTTGGCAATTCCTAGGATCTGAAAGAAGGACCAGAAGGCAAGGAGGAGGCAGGTTTTGCAGGACTCTGGCAGCCCTGGAAGGACTTCACAGTCACTGGGAGAAAGGTGGACCCAGTTTCCAAACCCAGCCCTCTCTAAGCCATTATTTCTCAGGGAATGGCTGAGGGTCTGACGCCCCCTCGGGCTCTTCTGCTCCGTCTGGTGACAGGGCAGGACTCTGGGAGGCCATGAGAACCTGGATGCCCACAGGCGAGGCTGTGCTGCAGGCGGCTCTCACCACCCGGGGGGAACCAATCACGCACACCTCTTCCCAGCTGCAGGCTCAGTGACATCACGTTGGTAGCTAGAAATTGGCCGGGTGGGGGCAGGAAGGGGAGTGGGGGCAGTATTTACACCACAGAAATTGGCAAACCAAACTCAACAAGTCAGTGTTCCCCACCCCCACCCTAGGAGCCAGGTTATCAGCCCATCACTGCACAGCTCTCGATATGGTTCTTAGTTAAGGTAGTTTACATTCTTTTCTAAAATTGCACCCCCAGTGAGGAATTGTTTTCCTGAGTGCCTTTAGCTCTCTCCCACTAACCATTCCAACAAGGCTGGCGTCCCTGGGCCTCTCATACAGGGTGAGGATAAGGACAGTTCAGCCAGGGGCGGGGCCCAGTGAAGGGGGTACTTTGGGTGTGGCCGCCAGGCTCAGAGGGACCTCCCCTTACCCTGGGACACTCACCCTGGGACCCATCTCGCTACCTCACCCCACCTTTGGGGGGACTCATGGCTCCAAGGGAGGCACCAACCCCAGCCGGGCCAGCCTGACTCCTGCTCCTGGGGTTTGGCTAGCAGAGCCACAGCAGGGATCTCAGGAGCTGAGCACGCTGAGGGCTGCGGTCAGGGATCCCAGGCACAGCAGATGCCAAGGTCCTTGGGCTGCCCTGGTTTGTTTCTCTCTGAGGTTTTGTAGTTTTGGCCCCTTCTTCCTCTGCTCTGTGAGGGACCCAGGCTCCAGCACTTCCTCTCCATCCCCAACATCACTTATTTTCTCTCAACTTCAGCTAACAAGAGTTGAACTCAAAAGAACCTCAACAGTTGCACCACAGGTCCCCAGAAATGCAAACCACTTACCTGAGAAGGAACACGTACATTTCAGTTCTGTATCCATTAACCCAATATCTACAAGAAGCTCTGGGGTTCCAAAAGAAAACCTGGGGTAGGTCAGATCTCTCTTGAGGGCTCCCAATCCAGGGGAAGACCCCGATCTGCAGAAAAACGAGGGAAATAATAGTGCATCAGGGGCTATAAAACAAGTCTGTATATGTGCAAGGTTGGGTAGCTCAAGGAGGGAGCAACCAACTCTGACCAAATGTTTGGGTTTTGAAGCATGCATAGGAGTTTGCTAGGAGGAAAGGCAAAGAAGAGGGCTGCAGGTAGCATTCCATTCTCTACAATCCCATCCACAAATTTCATTAATACTTTTTGAGGGCTGTATTAGTCAGCCAATGGGGTGCTGATCCAAAGTACCAGAAATATGTTGGTTTTTATAAAGGGTATTTATTTGGGGTAGAAGCTTACAGTTACAAGGCCCTAAAGAGTCCAACTCAAGGTACCATAAGAGGGACTTCCTCATCAAGTCTGTTGCCTCATGTTGGAGCAAGGTTATGGGCGATGTCTGTGAAGGTTCAGCCTTCCTCTCTCTTCTAAGACTCTGTGGGCCCAGCTTCTTCAGACCTAAGCTGTAGGCTGGAGGGTACGTTTCCTTCTGCTTGGAGCTCTGGCCTCTTCACCTGCAGACTGTCAGGTGAATGGCTCATCTCTCTCTGGTGCCCCGATCAAGTTCTCTCCTCTGCTGTGTCTTTCTCTATCCCGGGTATCTTCTTCTGTGTATCTACTTCTGTCTCCTTGATTGTCTGTTTATAGAGCCCACCAAGGGGGTGGGAACTCAACGCTGAGTCACCCTAATGACATGGTCGAATCAAAGCCCTAATCTTAACATAATCAAGTAAACGTAAAACCTTTGAATTTAATACAATCAAAGGGTATCACTCCCAGAGGAACAGACCAGTTTACAAACATAATCAATATCTCTTTTTGGAATTCATAAATAATATCAAACTACCACAAGGGTCTATGGCAAAGCAAGCAGTCTCTTCCCTCATGGAGCTCACAGGCTAGCATGCGCAAAGGCATGGATTGTGGAACATTTCAAGGAATTATAAATTGTCATGAAAATTCCAGAAGCATTCCATATTTTTTATCCTTCCCCTAGTTCTTCTGTCTGGCTCCCTGCTACTTTCAGATTTCCATCCCCTTCTTATGAGGTCTACTCTGACCACCTTATTTTGAACTGTGCTCCCCGTCCCATATCCCGCTCTTTTCCTTTTTCCCACAGTGTTTGTCTCTTTATAACATCCTATGAAATTTACTTAGTTGTGTTGTCTGTCTCCCCCACCGCCCCAGACTGTAAGCGCTACGAGGGCAAGAATCTTTGTTTTCTGTTTACTGTTGTAAACAGAGCCTGGTGCAGAGTAGGTAGGTCCTCAATAAATACTTCTCAAATGAATGAGTGTGAGTCTTAGAATTTGGGGAGGTTAAGGGCATGTGTGTGACGGAGGTGGAATTGTGATAAAATCCATCCTCATTGATAATATCAGAAGTTCCATGGGCTGGTGGCAGCCATCCCACCCCGTGAAAGCCAGAGAAGGGAAGCTCCAAGCAGTCTGCGAGGCTTCTGTGGACTTGCTGGTCTTTGTGATTGCTTCATCTCTTTGGAGAGTGTCAGTAAAGTCTGAAAGTAAGCAGGGATCTGTGTCCTTGTGTATGGTGGCAACAAGGCAGGGAACCACTGTCAGGATGGTGGGAGGAAACTACGAGCCACAACGAGCGGTGACTGCTTGGAGAACGGAATGATGACCAGAGTTTTAATTTCCTGGCTGCTGAAACAAACATCCACGCAATGGTTTGACTTAAACAATAGGAATTTATTGGCTCACGGATTTGGGGCTAGGAGAAGTCCAAAATCAAGTTTGGGGAACCAGGCCACCTGCATTTCTGACCAAGTAGCTACAGATTTGGGGGTTCCCACTCCCCTTCTGGTTCAATAATTCACTAGAACGATTCACAGAACTCACTGAAAGTTCTATACTTATGATTATAGTTTTATTATAGTAAAAGGATACAAATAAGAGACACATAGTGAGGCTGGGAAGGTCTCAAATGCAAGCCACCATGCCCTCTCCACATGGAGTCAGAACATATCACCTTCCTGGCACGGTGATTGCCTGAGGGGCAGTCTAGTGGAGAAAAGCCCTTAGCCTGTGGAGTCTAGTCTAAGTCCAGGTAATTAAGTATAAGAATTGAAATGACTAACTGCAGTCTTTGCAGTTGCTGATTGAACTTTTGTACCAATATGCATTCATTTTTGTGTTTATATTGCCTGCTAGGTGCCTGGATCATAGTAGGTGCTCACTAATTGTGACGTGGATGGCAGGGCAGGTAATGGATAATGGATGGATAGAAGAATGGAAGAATGATGGATGGGTACATGAATGGATCATGGAAAGATGGATGGATGGATGGGTGGGTGGGTGGCTGGGTGGATTGGTGGATGGAGTCACCTGTGACAAAAGACTTTTTGAGAAAGACCAGAACACAGCAGAAAGACTCTGAAGAGGGCCAAGACCGCCATGGGAAGTTTGGTGTTTACCAAGGTTGAGGTTGAAAAGAGCTATGTTGCTTTGGAGAGGAACCTGGGTGTGTGCTTTACCCGTGGTGTGAGCCCACACTGCACCCTGTAGTGGCCACATCACAGAAGATGCCAGTTCCAAGACCTAAAAAGACTGCAGCCAAGAGAAGCCATAGCCTCCCAATCAGAGACAGTCCAGGCAAGGGGGCTTGGGAGAGGGGCAGAGGCAGGCTCCATACTGCCCTTCTCCTGAAGAGGCAGAAGGATTTAATCTGCAGCAGGGATGTGTGTCTGTCCAGGGTCTGGAAAAATGATGAGCTTGACCACTTAGAATGGGGATCTGGAGCCCAGGCCGTGGTCCCTGCTTGTGGAGATACTCTGAGGGCCAATTTGCCCCTGGCAGGCCACCCACCACTCAGGCCTGGGCCCTTCAGGGCCTCCTCCCTGGGACCCTGCTTGTGGAAGATTGAACCAATCACCGTGAGCAAAGGCATGGGATATGCTGATTGGTTAAGGTTAGGGTAAATGCTCACCCCCTGTGGTAGTTTGGAGCTGTATGTACCCCTGGAAAAAAACATGTTCTTTATCCATTCCTGTGGGTGTGAACCCATTGTGTCTAGGACCTTTGGGAGATGTTATTTTTAGTTAAGGTTTGACCAAATAATTCAGGACAAGCCTTAAACCTACTATTGGAGGCCTTATAGAGAGAGCGAGCCACGAGGAGAAGTGGGGGACGTCAACAGCCCCCGCGGAGAAAGGGCAGGTGATCTGTCTGCTCGGTCATGGACGACTGTAGGGGGTCTCATGACGTAGGTATGGCTGATAGAATCAGAGTGCATGTGGTTAAGCACATCTGCAGCGCCCCCCACTCCACTCCTGAGGCTCAGAGCCCCAGCCCCGCAGTCACATGGCTGGGCTTCCTGGTGTGGCCAACGCCACTCTTCACCTGGCAGGTGTGGCTGGCCCTACTCTTCACCTGGCAGGTGTGGCTGGCCCTACTCTTCACCTGGCAGGTGTGGTCCTGGGCCCGGCAAGAAAAACGGGTCATTCCTATCAGGGGACATTCCGAAGATTCAGAGGTTACCTCTCCCCTCACCCGCAGCAACTGGAGACAAAGAACAGCTGCATTTTTCGCTATATGCCACAGAATGGGGCAGAGTCCCAGCCCTCACGGAGCAACCACTTCAGCTGCGGAGAGGATTGCAAGTAAATTCTGGAGCTCTGCACGGCCTGAGGATTGGATGCAGAAGAGGGCCTCCGAGATGGGGTGCAGCCAAGCCTTGCCAGCCAGGCTCAGGAGGCTTGGACGTTGTCTCGAGGGCAGCGAGGAGCCGCTGAAGAGTCCTGTGCAAGGATTACTTTGGCTTCAGAGTGAAGGATGGCATGGCAGGGCCCAGGCGGGAAGAAGAAACCCTCTAGCAAAGAGGCTGGGGCAGGCTGTCCAGGAGAGGGGACAGTGGCACTGGGGAGGAGAGAAGGAGGTGGGATTGGGGAGGTGCTCAGTTCCGCCGTAACCGCTGTACTGCCCACCTGCTTGCATTTCCCCACATGGCTTCTATCTCGGTCCCTCCCCTCCCCTCCATCCCTGCCCGTGGAACACTTGTCCCTGTCCCTTCAGGGCAGAGGAAGGAAACCGGCATTCATGGGGTACCCCCTGTGTGCCAGCCACTGTGTGTGCTGACTTCTTTGCAGACACAACCTCACGCAGTCTTCATGGCAACCTTGTCAGGCGGGGATTGTTCCTATTGTTCAGATGACAAAACTGAGGCTCAGAGAGGTGAAGTACATTATTCAAGGACACACAGCTAGGAAGCAGCAAAGTCAGGATAGGAATCCAGCTCTAACTGCATTTGCATGTTGCTACTCAGCCCACAGCACCGAGGTCACTTCCTCTGGAATCATCTCTGTTTCCTCCAGTCAAGCACTCTGTTTTTGTCCTCTGATGTGCTTTTGAGGCAGGCTAGTTTAGGGAATAAAAAGACGAATCTGGGACCTGGCAGAAAAACCACGGCTGTGAGACACGTGGCCACGGGAACCCTCTCTGAGGGGAGGACCCCACAAGATGGCTGCTGGAAGAACTTTGCGGGAAGGCCCCATTGGAAACGGGATTTTGTCTGGGATCAAGGAAAAGCCCTGGATATCCTCAAGGGGCCTTGCCATTGGGCCCTGCCTCCGGAAAATTGCCAGGTGAGGTAACCAATCAAAACAGCAAACAGCTGGGACTCCTCCCTGGAACATTAACGAAGGGCGGGCTGATTAATGTGTTTAAAAGCCAGTGCAAAGACTGCGGGGAACGTTTTCGTCCCTGTTTTTGCCCTTTCTCTCTGCCTGGACTAGCACACAAGTACACCTGGGGACTTGTAATCTGTAAATCAACCTGTTCTCACCCTTTTTCCTCTCTCTGCCTGGACCAGCCTGCAAGTATATCTGGAACCCATAATCTGTTATTTTCTTTCTCTTCTCTCATTTTCTTAATAAACTACTGGCCTAACTAAACCAGCATGTTCTTAAATTCTTTTTTGTTACAGAGCCAAGAACCTAGAGGAAATCCGGCAACACTTTGTTTGAACTGGGCATGCTGCATGTCTCTCACACTCACGGTGACCACGTTTTCTAAAGAAAAAATTGCATACACTGCCTGACAAATGATTTTTTCTGTCTTGTTAATTTATTTAGATAGTCTTAAAAGGTTTAAAATCAAATCACACGTACTTACTCTCATTACTTGCTACCAAAAGAATCCTGAAAATTCAGGCACGTGGTCATTTACTGTCCTGCTCCCTTGGGTTACAAGTCGTTGCGCATTTGTCTCACCCCCATACCAAGAGAAGTTTCCTTGACTTAGGCAGAACTCAAATGCCACAGTGCCCAGCCTGGTGCTTCCAGCAGATGCTCAATAAATCCTCAATGAATTAATGAAAGGATAAATAGACACCTCATGCCCCCAACACCACCGCCATCCGTCCCTCAGCCCTCCATCCCACCAGCTCTCCACCCATCCCTCCAGCTATCCCCCCATCCTTCTCCTCCATCCTTCCTTCGCTCCATTCATTTTTTCAACAAATACAGATTGAGCACCTACCCTGAGCCAGACATGGCCTTCAGTGCTGGAGAAGCCATGGGACTCCACGGACTTGACCTCTGACTTTGAGGAGCCACAGTCCAGCCAGACACACACCCAGCAAATCCTCCCACCAATGTCCAGCCAATAACCAAGGAGAGCAAGGGCTCAGGGGAGAATTGCAGGTGCTGGGGCAGGGCCAGGCAGGTCTGATTTAGATGCAGTTGTCACCGAGGGTGAAAAATCAACAAATAATTATATTATAAAATAGCAAAAGGTTAATACCTGAAATTACTGAAGCCAGCTAGAGTGGTCTCACCCTAGTTTACTGTTACTCTAGACTTAACCTCACCCTTGAGTGTGCTTACCTTTGTGATGGTAATTCTAGATTGACCTGACCCTTGTTTACTATTGTGATGGTGATTAGAGGAACTTACCCTTGTTTTAGATCAGGCTCACCCTTGTGTATGCTTACTATTGGCATGGTGACTGCTCCACCCTCCTCTGTTTAATATCCACATGAAAGACCTTGTAAGTGGCCTTTGTTCTGTACCCTTATCCCAAATGACTGAACTGGTCAGCCCCTTAATGTTTATTAATGAAGGACCCTGTGTTTAGCTCCACCCTGATTATTCATTAGAAGCCCCATGTTATAAAATATTAGAATTTCTGCAGATCGGGGAGGCAGTTTTTGGGCCGCGAGGCCTGCTGTGCTCCTTTGCTTGTGCCACCAAATAAACTCCTCCTCACTTTGAAGCCCTGGGGCAGCAGTTTGAGATTATTTATGAGTTCCAAAAAGAAATATTGATTATGTTGGTAAACTTGTCTGTTTCTCTGGGCATGATACCCTTTGGTGGTATTAGATTGGGCTGAGATGGTTTTGATTAAATTATTTTAAGATTCGGGCTTTGATCCAACCACATCATTAGGGCCTGCAGGGTTGACTCCCTGCCCTCTTGTCCCCTCCCTCTTGGTCGGCTATATAAAGGGATAATCAATCGAGAAGGCGAGAGAAGTAGACACACAGGAGAACACAGAGAAGATACACAGGATCCTGAGGCCCTGGGAAGAGAGATGAGCCTGATGGTTTGCAGCTGAAGAGAACGGAGCAGCTGACCCCAGAAAGAAACGAGCCCTGGGAAGAGAGACGAACCTTATGCCAGCTTACAGTTGAGATCAGAAGAAGCTGGGACCACGGAGCCTTGGGAGGAAGAGGAAGGCTGAACCCTTGCAGAGACTGGCAGGCATCTTGCTCCAACATGTGGCAACAGACTTTGGTGAGCAAGTACCTCTTATGGTACCTTGAGTTGGACTCTTTAGGGCCTTGTGACTCTAAATTTCTACTCCAAATAAATACCCTTTATAAAAGCCAACAGAGCCCTAGCACTTTGTATCAGCACCCCTTTGGCTGACTAATACACCCGGTGTCTCAGGAATTGACTTTTAAGATGCATGGGGATAAAAGAACCCACTTTTGCGCAGTATCAGTTTGGTGACTCTGGTGGGACTAGTGACAAAAGTCCCCTGAAGGAGTCCGACTACACGAGGTTCTGGGGCCCCAGCAAGAGCAGTAAGCACAGTAATCGAGCTTTCTGCGGCCGCTAGACCTTCTTGGTCTCAAAGCTCGACATTTGGGTTTTTCCTACCTTGCTGGCACTTTAAAGCTTCAAAGAGGGTAACAGTTCCAGCCCTGAGTCCGGATATCTGAATGGCTGAGCAGGACACCAAGGTAGAAGCGAATCGGGAAGTTAGTTCGGCGGTTTGAGTCCCTTAAACTCCCTCCAGAATGTTCTGGGTTCTGGGTTCTCGGCTCCTTCGCATAAAGGAATTTAGGGCATGCCATAGGGTAGGCAAGGGAGTAGTGTATTGAGATGTGCGAAGAAGGGAAAGTACACACCTGAGACATGGGTGTGGGTGGCCCCCAGGGAGGCCTTTGTAAGGCCTTTCCTCCTCCCCTTCCCCCATATCAAGGAGGGACCCCAGCTATTTCCTGATTGGTTGTTGTCCTTTCTACCTGTAGCTGTAGCTTTCAGGGCCCCACTGGGGAGGCCTTTCTGTCTGGAGTTATCTGGGGCTTGTGTTGAGCCCGGGAGTTTCAAATGGGACCTTGCGACCAGGGTCTTTGGTGGGTTTTCCGGCTGTAACGGTTACAGCTTTGTTCTCAAGGGTTTCCGGGTGGGGTCTCGCGGCTGTGTTCTGACCAGCAGCCTTCCTTGTGTCCTATACTGACCTGCAGTCACTCTGACCTCCCCACCCTTTCCTCTTTTTTTTTTTTTTGGGGGG